>JADZMA010002210.1:0-12860 GCA_020796225.1 Arion vulgaris
GATCCCCTCCTTTTTATCAAATTGACAGAGGTTCCCAAAACCCAATATTCCACAAAAGTTCAACGGCTTAAGATAAGAACATGAGCACTTGGAAAAACTGTGCAGATTTAAAAAAAAAAAGGGGTTTTCTATCTTCAAAATGATGACAAAAATGTCTAAACATCAACTTTTGTGGAAAAGGGGGATAATCTTTTGGGTTATGAAGATTTGTCACATCATGGCTGGCTCAGGCGCTTGCAAAGAAGAAGGTTTGGAAGAAATAATGAGTAAATTATGAAATCTTGGGCTATGCCATTTGCTACTCCATGTGATATCAAAGGGTTTGTTTGAAAAATTCAGAGATGAACCAAGCAATAACGGATTCAAACAAGTGAAATTGATAACAATCTTTAAACTCTATTAATAGTTTGCAGTTGTCAATTATAATTTGTGATATGTTAAGTAACATCCCAAATTGTCTTTATAAAAAAACAAATTGCACATGATTTCATTTGCGACATTTTCTGATTTTTGTTATTCTAGGTTTTGATTATTTTGATAATTTAATGTTTTGTTTACAAAAAACTGTTTATCTACAACAGACGACTCATCTGCCGGGGTGTTTTGACGGGCAATCAATGAAATATCAAAAAAAGTTTCACAAGTTACGGACACAACACATTTCCCTTTTTCCAAAGAACTGTATGAACCCCAATCATCCAAAAAAGAGACTATATTTCTCATCCTCAACACCAATCACCGCTTACCTTGTTAAATGACATCCTCAACACCAATATTCCAGAAATCTAGACTTAAGATAACGTACATTCCTCTAAACTCAATTTAAAAATGTAGACTTAAAAGATGTCGAGAATCACTAAACATGCAATAATGAAAATGTAGGGTTATAAAAGGTGTTACATCCTCCAGGCGCTTGCAATACAAAAGTTTGAGAAAATTAAAAATGTCATGTGGCATCCCCATTTCACTCCAATCATACAGGAAATTTTTAAAAATTCGTAACCCAAAACGAGATTTTACAAATGAAAGGCTACAATACGTACATTAAAAAGTCTACAGTTTCAAAATGTAGATATATGTTAACATCCTCAAACATCAAACATCTTTAACATTTCTGAGTATTGTACTCCTATCGTTTCGTAATTTCAAGTTTAACACCAAACATCCACAATGTGGGCCTGTTTGTCAGTCTCAAGAACTTTAGGCAAACTGAAATATGGACCTATAAATTTGACGTACATGGAACAACACCCGTAATCTAAAAGTCAACCATATGACTGTATCAACAACACCAATAATCCAAAATGTGACCTTATTTGACGTACATCCAACAACACCAGAATCTGAAATGTAGGGCTATATTTGACATCTCTCAACACCAATAATCAAAATGTAGACCTTTTATTTGACATACATCAACATACACCAGAATCTGAAATGTGACCCAATTGACATACTCAACAACAAAATCAAAATGTGGACCTATATTGACATACATCTCAACACCAATCATCTGAAATGTAGACCCTTTTTTGACATACATTCAACAACACCAATCATCTAAATGTAGACCCTATATATCGTACATTTAACAAACCAAGCATCAAATGTAGACCTATATGTTGACATTCTCAACACCAATCAATCAAAATGTGACCTATATTTGAATACATCTCAACACCATAACTCCAAATGTGGACCTATATGTCGTACATCTCAACAAAAATCCAAAATGTGGGCCTATATGTCGTACATCAACAACACCAGTAATCTGAAATGTGGACCTATATTACGACTACATCAACAACACCCCCTAATCCAAAATGTGGACCTATATTTGACGTACATCCAACACCAGCATCTAAAGGGACCTATATATGACGTACATCAACACCAAGCATCTGAAATGTGGACCTATATTTGACATACATCAACAACACCAGTAATCTGAAATGTGGGCCTATATATGTCGTACATAAACAACACATAGGGTTTGAGACACGTGTCAATCAATAATCGGATACCTCTTATTACTTTATAGTAGTTATGGGGAGCGGTAGGGGTCATGCGCAACGACCCAGAGATCTCCAAAACACAAATCACAAAGGGACTGTAGTTTTACAAATTACAAAAACAATGACAAAATACAGCAACGTTTCGACCAACAAGGCCTTTATCAAGCAAATGAACCACAGAAGTGACGAATTTTAAAAAAACATATGGACGACTACATACAAACGTCTCTAATGAAAATGTGTGAATAAAAACGAATAACGAAATAAATGTAACACATAAACACACATAAAAACTAGAAATAGAAAAGAAGAGAAACAATGAAAAATCAAGTAAATATATAACTTGAATACATGCAACATATGCACATATAGATTACAAGGCATGAGAAGAGAAAGTACTAAGAAGCATAGGAATGTAATACTTTGAGCCACGTGGTCAAAGATACCATACAACGAAATCAACCGATTCTCCAGCGCAAATCGACTAAGATCATCTGAGGAACATGATCAGATGGCTGTGACCTGGACATCGTGAGCTCCTAAATGGCCAATATCATTGAAATGGGTGACTATAGGGGTCACAGAACATTATCGTAAGTCGCGAAAGTGTTGGGTGGATCGGTCACTGAGCCTCTTTCCGGTCTCGCCGATATAAACCTTGTTACATCGCTTACAGATAATGGCATAGATAAGATTACGGGACTCTCATGTGAAACCATCGTCAATATGAAACGTGGCTAAAGGAAAAGATACAGTACGCGTCTGTGTCACATAAGTACACGTGTTGCAACGCCGACGCCACACTGGACAGTGCCAAAATGAGTCTGGATATTGGACTTAAGGCGACTGTGTACAACATATCCTAAAGACTTATGTCCGTCTGTAAGCCACCAAAGGAAAGTTGGAGAAGACTGAACGGGTCTCAGGATCTGACTTAAGATAGACAGATGACGGAATAAAACATTTTTCACCAGTGAACTATGGGGTGGAAAGTTAAGATAAGTTTTACTTTGTCAGAGTTAGTAGTCCTATACTGGCTGATAAGGGCCCGCTTTCGAGTGATTTTCTGAACTCGATGCATAGCAGATACAAGCACCTTCTCCGGGTATAAGCGTCTGCGGCAGAAATCAAGCATCTCGCGAGTTCTATCAAGAAAATTATCGTCTTCGCTACAAAGGCGACGAAGGCGCAAGAGCTGCGAGAATGGCAAGAGCATGACAAGCCTGGGGATGGGATGAAGATAAAGGAGAAAACTATGACATCAGTAGGCTTGTAATATACTGATGTAGTGATAGTTGATAGGTATATGGTGATAGTAATGTCAAGAAAGTTGACACAAGTAGTGGAAATGTGAGAAGTAAAACGAATAGAAGGGTTGAAAACATTAATGAAATTTATGAAGCGTGACAAATCGGCTTCAGGCATATCAGTAATGCCAATACAGTCATCAATGTATATGTGATAGACATACGAAAGGGGCCATTATATGTAGTACATACTAGGTGTTCAAGATAACCATGAACAGACAAGCATAACTAGGTCCCATCAGTACCTATGGCGACCCCATAATCGCTCAAAGAATTGGTCATTGAACTGAAAGAGTTAGAGGAGAACTTCTTCTTCTTCTTTTGTCGTCACACTGCTACCGGGTTGTTGCCAGTGTCGTGGTTTTCTGTTTTTGTCTTGCGCTGTTCTGGTGGCTTGTGTGATTTTATCTTTGCTCTTTCACAGGATTCTGCTAAGCCATCTAACCATCTTTTCCGTGGTCTTCCTCTTGCCTTCTTTCCGATGTTCTGAGAGTGAGAACTAGTTCCTGCAAACGAAGGAGAACATAAGTCTACAAAAGTGGATTAGTTCTCCTATTGAGAAAGAACTGGAGAACTTTAAGGCCATCAGGATGAGGTATAAAAGTGTACAATGAGTACACATCAAGGAGGAAGAGACGGTAGGTTCTCTCGGGTAGCAACTCAATGGAATATAAAATAGACAAAGCGTGATTCGCATCTTTCAAAAATGAAGGAAGTGTGGTGACTATGGGATTAAGATTACTGTCAAGGAATTCGGAGATATATTCCGTAGGGCAAGAGCAAGCAGAAACGATAGGCCTACCTGGATTGGGGAGTTTATGAATTTTGGGAGCATATAAAGACATTGATGAAATTAATGAAATTACCCCAAGTAACTATCACTTAATTACCCAAATGATCAGTTCTTTGAGCAGATCAGTGGAGTCGCCATGGGTACTAAAATGGGACCCAGTTATGCTTGTCTATTCATGGGTCATCTTGAACACCTAGTATGGAATTCCTATGATGGCCCTCTTCCGTCTGTGTATCATAGATACATTGATGATTGTATTGGCATTACCGATATGCCTGAAGCCGATTTGTCACGCTTCATTAATTTCATTAATGTCTTCAATCCAGCTATTCGGTTTACATCTCACATCTCTACCTCTTGTGTCAACTTTCTTGACATCACTATCACTATCAGCCTATCCACCATCACTACATCAGTATACTACAAGCCTACTGATGCACATAGTTTTCTTCTTTATACCTCTTCCCATTCCCAGGCTTGTCGTGACTCTTTACCATTCTCTCAACTCTTGCGACTTCGTCGCCTCTGTAGCGAGGACGATGATTTTCACGATAGAGCTCACGGGATGCTTGATTTCTTTCGTAAGCGCTTATACCCGGATAAGGTGTTTGCATCTGCTATGCGGCGCGTTCAGCAAATTTCTCGCAAGGAGGCTCTCTCTAACCAGCATAGAACTTCCAATTCTGACAGGGTGAAACTGTCTTATCTTTCCACCCTCATAGTTCCTTTGTGAAGAAAGTCTTATTCCGTCATCTCTCCATTCTTCAGTCTGATCCTGAGACACGTTCAATCTTCCAACACTATACTTTGGTGGCGTACATACGGGACAGAAGTCTTAAGGATATGTTGGTTCAGTCGCCTCAAGCCTAATATCCAGAGTCATTTTGGCATCATCCAGTGTGGCCGTCGGCGCTGCAACACGTGTGCTTATGTAATACAGACCCGCACTGTGTCTTTTCCAAAAGCCACATTCGTTATTGGCCTATATTGGGGAAACCGGCAGGAGACTTAGTGACCGATTCGCCCAACACTTGGCGATATACGCCAATGCTCATGACCCTATAACTACCCATTTCAATGATACTGGCCTATTAGGAGCTTGCGATGTCCAGGTCACAGCCATCCGATCATTTTCCTCTGATGATCGTAGTCGATTTGCTCTGGAGAACAGTTTTATTTCGTTATATGGTACCTTGCGGCCTCTTGGACTCAACGCATTACATTCCTATGCTTCTTAGTACTTTATCATTTCATGCCTTGTAATCTATATGTGTATTTGCTTCATATATATAATTTATATTTTCACTTGATTGTATATTGTTTCTCTTCTTTTCCACTTCTAGTTTTGTGTTGCACTCATTTCGTTATTTGTTTTTATTCCCAGTTCATTAGATACATTTGCATGTTTCCGTTATCGTCCATTTGTAAGTGTTCTCTATAATTCGTCACTCCTGTTGTGTCGTTTGCTTGATAAAGGCCTTTTGGTCGAAACGTTGCTGTTTATCGTCACTGTTTCTGTATTTTGTAAAACTATAGTACTTTGTACGTGTTTCGCTATTACAAGTTTTACTGCAGTCTTCCCCTATTTTGAATGGTTATCAGCAATACAACGCATACGCTGTAGAGCATACTTAGTTTCTAACTGCTGTAACATGCGCTGCTCCTAGGTATAATGGTCCTGCAGATGTTGAAAGTTAGAAGCAATACATCGCATACACTGTAGATCACACTTAATATCTAACTGTTGTAACATGTGCTGCTCCCTAGGGTATAATGGTCCTGCAGATGTGTGAAAGTTAGAAGCAAAGCCTTTGGGAATAAACCTAAGTCGCTGACACGTAGAAAGAAAATTGCGATGAGAACAAAAGCGGATTTAAAAAAAAAAAGTTACCATGGCATAACTAGTAGCCGTAAGACGAATATCGTTCGGCAAGAGATTAAAGGAAATAGAGATATAGTGTCGAAGAAAATTCAACACGTACTGTAAGAAAGACAAAGTAATCGAAAAATCAACACCAGTACATCTATTATATACTAAAACAATAGTTACGGGAAATTACATACACCACACATATAACTACTAAATCTTACCTTATATCTTTGTCTATTTTGTCTTCCATTGAGTTGCTACCCAAGAGAACCTACCGTCTCTTCCTCCTTGATGTGTGCTCATTGTACATCTCTATACCTCATCCTGACGGCCTTAAAGCTCTCAGTTTTCTCAATAGGAGAACTAATCCATCTGTGTGAACTTCTGCTTTCCTTCGTGTTGCATGTTGGAACTAGTTCTCCCTCTCAACTCCTTTTTTTTTTTTTTTTTCCTCTAAAGTTAACTCAGTCTCTAACACGAACTTTCACTTAACACCAGTTCCTATCACAGAGGCTCTAATTTAAACTTATTTTAGTCTTATATCACTTGCACAATGATATCCTGTTTGTGTCACTTTGTTCGTTTCCTATATGATGAAACCGAATTTAAAAACCATTTCTCCAAGGCCTTTCTTTCTCACTCGACACCTGAATTGGTGCTCTTCTATTGGCAATGTGTGTGTGTGTCGTGTTATTTGTTATTGGTGTGTTGGATGTATATATGTTGGAAAAGTCGTGCGTTGTATTGGAAATTACTGTGTTTAGCGCTGTTTCTGCACACCCATACGAGTAACCTGAACTCTGCCAGCATTGTTAGTATTCGTTGCTGATTGCTAGAATCTGCATGAGGGATTATATTAAGCATGATGGCTTTGTACATGTCTACTTTTGTTTTTGTGAGTGTGTTTATTTGCTGTTCTATGAGACATCTGGTCGGCGTGATTGTATTGCATAAGAAACAAATGTGGTCCTCTATTTCTGGCGCATTTGTTGTGCATAGTTGACAGTTATTTTTTATGGGTTGTGATTGTCGTCCTCTTTTGTTTATTGTTGGGAAATGCTAAAAGCAATCTGTACATGATTTCTTTTGCTTTTGGGGATGTTTGTGTTTATGCAGATTTTGAATGGTTCTGTGAAGTTTTGTATGAATAGGTTGTATCCCCGTTTAATTCTAGCTTGTAGCGATGGCTCCTGTTTACTGATTAAGTGGTTATAAATGTTTTTGGAGTGCTGTTTTATTAGAGGTTCATTATCTTTTATATATTTTATACATCCTTGATAGAACGGGGGCATTGTCCCAAAGTGATGAGGTGTTGTATGCTGTATTGCATGTAGTCGTGTGAGACGTAGTCCGATGTAGTAGTGTGCCAAAGGATAATCTTCTGGTTGTGTGATTATGTCGTTTATGTATCGAATGAGTTGTGTTTGTATTTTGGTGTTGATATCATGGAGTGTGATGCCCCCGTTCTCTTTACTTTGTATCAGTGTCTTTGTTTTAATCGCGTGTAATGTATTTTTAAAGATGAACTTCCTTATGTGTCCATATATTGCACGCATTACCGGTGGAGGGATGTCTATTATATTTGTTATGTATAACAGTTTGAGTACAACCAAGGTGTTTATGATAACACTTCTACCAAATATCGTCAGTTTCTTGTATTGGTATTTCTGCATAATGTCCTGAGCATGTCCTACCTTCGTTCTGCCACATAGTTCTGTCTGTTCGGTTAGGTGTGCCTGCCACATAGTTCTGTCTGTGCGGTTAGGTGTGCCTGCCACATAGTTCTGTCTGTGCGGTTAGGTGTGCCTGCCACATAGTTCTGTCTGTGCGGTTAGGTGTGCCTGCCACATAGTTCTGTCTGTGCGGTTAGGTGTCCTGCCATAGTTCTGTCTGTGGGTTAGGTGTGCCTCCACATAGTTCTGTCTGTGCGGTTAGGTGTGCATGCCACATAGTTCTGTCTGTGCAGTTAGGTGTACCTGCCCATAGTTCTGTCTGTGCGGTTAGGTGTGCCTGCCACATAGTTCTGTCTGTGCGGTTAGGTGTGCCTGCCACATAGTTCTGTCTGTGCGGTTAGGTGTGCATGCCACATAGTTCTGTCTGTGCGGTTAGGTGTGCCTGCCACATAGTTCTGTCTGTGCGGTTAGGTGTGCATGAGAAATTAATGCCGTATATCTTTATTTTCTTTATACGTGGGAGGTCGGGAGTGATGTCTTGTTTGTGTTTCCATTTTCCAATTCCCATTATGTTCGATTTTAGCCTATTTATTTTTGCCACTCTCTAGTCGTAGTCACAGAAATTTTGAAAGATTTTTGTTATGGAAGATTTTTGTTATGGAAGATTTTTGTTATGGAAGATTTTTGTTATGGAAGATTTGTTTTGAGGAAAAAATATCGTGTCATCTGCATAGGCAATTAGTTTCCTTTCTCCTCTCCCTGGGATAAAAGTGCACTTTATGTCTGGGTCTTGCCTTATTTTTTGAAGAATTGGTTCTAGAGCGAGGACAAATAGTAGTGGGGACAATGGACATCCCTGTCTGACTGATCTATTAATTGTAAATGGTTTAGTTATGGAGTGGTTGATTAGAATTTGACTTTCCAGTTTGGTGTAAGAATTTTTATCCACGTAGAGTAGTAGGGACCTATGTTGCAGTTTCGAATTACTTGATGTAAAAAATTATGGGATACTCTATCAAAGGCCTTCTCAAGATCTAAAGTGAGTATTGCGGACTGTATATTTTTGCTAGAGGAGTAAACCTTGAACAAAAATCCGGAGGGAGGGACCCTAAGGCAGTTGATGGTTAAGTGTGTATTCCTTGCCATCTTCTGGCATCTCCTGCAAACCCTGCTGGATTCCAAACGTATAGACTTTGTCTCTCCTTTGGATAAAACAGTAGGGTAGAGAGGGGGTTTGTGCAAAATGGGCAAGGCACATTCTCCATATCAGCTGCCCAGGCTAGGCACAAGAGAGACGCACTTCATCTTTGCTTTCGGCTCAGGCACAATACGGAAAGCAACCGTTACATAGAAACAAGACAAATAAACCTCTTAGATTTGGCACATGGAACGTAAGGACCATGTGTCCCGGACTTGTCAACCTAGACCCGACGAAAACAAAAGACATCAGAAAAACAGCTGTCATGGACAGAGAACTTGAGAGACTGCAGTTAGACATAGCTACACTACAGGAAACCAGGCTCCCAGACTGTGGCTCAGTAAAAGAAAATAATTACACATTCTTCTGGCAGGGCCTCAGCACAAATCAACCTAGACTGTATGGAGTCGGCTTTGCTGTGCACAACAAACTTGTGAAAGCTATCCATACACCAGTAGCTGCATCAGAAAGAGTAATATCACTACGACTCAACGTAAAAGGTGGACTCCTAAACATCATATGTGTCTACGCACCAGCACTAGCAGCGTCTGCAGAAGATAAAGACAGGTTTTATGACCCATTACAGAATGTCGTTAACTCATTTCCAGTAGATGAGCAACTGTTTATATTGGGTGACTTAAATGCACGGATAGGATCTGATCACCAGTCATGGCCAGTATGCCTGGGTCATCATGGCATTGGAAATATCAACGATAATGGTCAAAGACTGCTTGAATTCTCCTCTCAAAACAACATGTGTGTGACAAATACGTTTTTTGCTGTCAAACACAGACACAGGGTGTCATGGTGCCACCCAAGATCAGGTCACTGGCATCAGCTTGATTTTGTACTCACGCAGACAACACCTCAACACAGTGAAAATCACGTACTTTCCACAGCGCGGACTGTGATACAGATCATGCACTAGTTATTAGCAAAGTCAAAATACTTCTAAGGAAAACCCATTCAACAAGAAGACCACCCAAACCCAAAGTCAGCGTCACCAAAATGGGGATGACAGAGAATAGGTAGACTTTCAGAAAGGCGTTTACTGCTCTGTGTGAAAATGAAATGGGAGAATGTAGCGTAGACGAAAAATGGAACATTCTAAAATCTAACATATATGACTGTGCCATTGACTCCTTTGGCACAAAGAAATTCTCGAACAAAGACTGGGTGGAACAAAATGAAACAAACCTAAGCCCTCTACTTGAGGAAAAGAAAAGAGCTCTAATAAATTACAAAAGAAACCTCTAAAGTTCCAAGGACCATCTTCAGCACACAAAATCAGTATTGCAACAAGAGTTAAGGAGGTGTGCAAATGAATACTGGTCAAATCTATGTTCTGCGATACAAAATGCTGCAGATATATGCAACACAAAGGCAATGTACCAAAATATCAGAGTAGCTCTGGGACCAAACATAACAAAAATTGCACCACTAAGATCAGAAACAGGTGAGCCAATAACAGATATGACCAAACAGCTCGAAGGATGGGTGGAACACTATTCAAATCTTTACTCAGTGGATAAACCAGCACACCCAGCCCTCGATCAGATCATACCGAAACATCATGACCTAACCGAGCTGGATACCGAACCCACAGAGCTGGAACTTTCAGAAGCAATCAACAAACTTTCAAATGGCAAGGCATCAGGACTAGACAACATTCCTGCATAAATCCTCAAATACAATAGGGATGTCCTCCTGCCCTACCTCTACAATCTCCTTATTCAGTGTTGCAGAGAGGGAACATTTCCTCAGGACATGAGGGATGCAAAGATAGTGACACTCTATAAAAACAAAGGGATAAGGTGGATTGTAACAACTACAGAGCATCTCCTTCTAACTGTAACAGGCAAGGCTTTTGCACTAGTTCTTTCAAAACGACTACATAAACTGACGGAGCGTGTTCTTCCAGAGTCACAATGTGGATTCAAAGCTGGACGGTCAACAACTGACATGATATTTACCCTCGACAGCTACAAGAGAAGTGCAGAGAGCAGAGCAAGCCTTTATGTATTGCTTTCGTGGATCTGACTAAGGCATTTGACACAGTCAGCAGGCCAAGTCTTTATAAAATACTGAAGCATATTGGCTGTCCCCAAAGTTGCTATAATTAATTGTCTCCTTCCATGAGGGCATGAAAGCCAGCATACAGTTCGATGGCAGCACATCTGATAGTTTCGAGGTTAAGAGTGGAGTCAAGCAGGGCTGTGTCCTTGCCCCACTCTCTTTGGCATCTTCTTCGCAGTCCTTTTGAACCACGCCTTAGGGGACGCTGATGTTTTCATCCGCACTAGATCTGATGGTTCACTCCTTAACTTGGCTCGCTTAAGAGCCAAGACAAAAACGACGGAAATTCTTCTCAAGGACCTCCTTTTCGCTGACGATGCTGCCTTAGTCGCCCACAGTGAGACTACACTGCAATGACTAATCAACAATTTGTCAAAGACATGTGACCTATTTTCTCTGACAATAAGTGTCTCCAAAACAGTTGTATTATGTCAGGAGGTAAGACATCAAATATCACTTTAAATGGCAACCATCTAACACCAGTTCACAAATTCTGCTATCTTGGGTCCACGGTCACCGCCAGCCTTTCTCTTGATGAAGAAATCAACGCTCGTGTAGGGAGTGCGGCTACTACATTCGGCATACTATCAAAGCGAGCGTGGGACAACACAAAACTGATATTGCAGACGAAGATCCAAATATATCGAGCCTGTGTAACTAGTTCTTTACTATATGGCTCAGAAACATGGACAGCCTACTCAAGACACGGAGGAGACTTAATATCTTTCACCTTCGATGTCTCCGCAAGATTATGAACATCAGGGGGTACGACAAGATAACCAACTCTGAAGTACTGCAACGTGCAAAACTGCCTTCCATCATGGGCAGATCAGCAGTGAGACGACTAAGATGGTTAGGACATGTGAGAAGAATGAAACTTGCCGCAACCAAAACAAATGTTGTTCTGTGAACTTTCGGAGGAAGAGGCACCAGGGCAGACCACTGCTCAGATATAAAGATGTGTGCAAAGCCTCAATTAAAAATTTTTCTATAGATCTCAGCACATGGGAGGGACTAGCTGATGATAGAGTTGTGTGAAAGCCAAAGTACGAAAGGGCACAGAGTCTTTTGAGAAGAGACTTATGTACGAGCTGAACGACAAGAGAGAAAGCGAAAACTCAGAAGTTGTCACAGTAAAACACTTGCCAATTGACCGTCTGTAAAGACAAAAGGCCATATATATATATATATATATATATATATATATATATATATATATATATATATATTTTCTTTCTCATGCCTGTATCGATCAAATCCCTGATGAAATGAGTATGTTTGGATATGTTTCTGCTGGCTACACTACTTTGTTGGTCTGTGTGAATGAGTGTGCTCATGAAAGGTTTGAGTTTCAAGGTTAGAGCTTTCGTAAGTATTTTGTAGTCTGTGTTAAGTAATGAGATTGGTCTATAGGTTGCCATTTGCATCGTTTTTGCTTGTATTTTAGGGAGAAGAGTGATGTAGGATAAATTGACGCTACATGGGAGCAGTTGTCTACGTTCGTAAGACTCATTTAGTACTTTTAGTAAGAGTGGTTTTAATATTTGAAAAATAAAGGTTTCTGTTGTTAAACCGTCTGGTTCGGGGATGTGTTTTTAATGATTCGACTGCGTGTTGTAGGTCATTTGCTGTCAGTGGGTGGTCTAATATTTGCTTTTCTGTTTCGTTTAGTTTTTGTGTGTACATGAGGGAACTATGCTGAGTGTTGGCCTCCGGTGTTTCCTGGGAGTATAATTTTGAATGAAATGAATGGAAAGCGGTTGCAATGTCATTGTTAGCCGTTAGAATGTAGCCTTGTTCATCTTTTACTTCAGTGATGGTTCTATTTTTTTGGATATGTTGTTCTATTTCTAGGTGTTTTTGGTGGTATCTCTGTGATATCATCTTTGTCTTTGTTCTTAGTGCTGCACCTTGTGGTGGTAATGAGC
>JADZMA010002211.1:0-12858 GCA_020796225.1 Arion vulgaris
TTGAATCTGTTAGACGCATAAACTTGCCCTGTCATCATTATCTTCTTCTGCGTTCTCACTAGATTGGGATTTCGTATTCTCTAATAAAGGCAGCCGTCTGCCTTAGATTATAAACCACACCATATTAGTTTGTCTTGGATGCTAGTGTAAGTGGGCCACCTCTTTCTTCTCAAGTCTGCATACTGGGGGCAGTTCTGTAGAAAATCATTCCATGATTTCTGCTTCATTTTGCTGACATTTTCCCCGCATTAAAGTTTTGGCCACTCTCGTGATGGTAGGTCTGACATTCTTACTGCACCGCTAAATCTCAGAGGCAGATTGGTGACCGTAGTATCCGTTATCCCATTCCTCATTGTGAGGGGCCGTTGCACCATGTTATGCGCCTTACGGCCTGGTGCATCCGTTTTCTGCAACATTTGTTTCGGGTTAGCATTCCCTAGCGGACACATGCATCCGATTTCAGTCAAACCTTCTTAGTCTCCTCTTACGACATGCGTGGTAGGTAACAGTGGTCATTCTTTACCCCCAAATTTGGGCCCATAACGATTTTTCATTGTATCTCTTCCGTTCTATTTCTATTTTTTATGTGTGTTTTTTGTTACATTTATTTCGTTATTCGTTTTTATTCCCAGATTTTCATTAGAAACGTTTGTATTTGGTCGTCCTTTTGTTTTTTAAAATTTGTCACTCCTGTTGTTCGTTTGCTTGATAAAGGCATTGTTGGTCGAAACGTTGCTGTATTTTGTCATTTTTTTTGTAATTTGTAAAACTACAGTACTTTGTGATTACGTTTTTCAGGTTTACTGCAGTCTCATCTATTTTGTAATACTTTCTTCACAACCTTATCAATTAATTTCTGAAGCTCCATTTCATTTCTTCCCATTAGGACAGTATCATCAGCGTATCTCAGGTTAATTATGGTATGTCCTCCTACAGCTATTCCAGCAATATCCTTTATAGACCTAAAATGCTGTACGGTACAGTGAGAACAGGTCTCGTGATAATACGCATCATTGTCTAACACTCTTTTTGATCTTCTGGAAAGTTCCTATATTTTTGTATATTCTTATAGCTGCTGTTTTCAACCAATATATGTTCTCATTTACTCTTAGATCTTTGCTATCGATATTTAAGCTCTCTAACATTTTTGAAAGTTCCTGATGGTTTACTTTGTCGAAAGCCTTGGTGTAGTCTATAAAGCACTTTTTTATTGCTATTCTGCTCTTCATCATTCTCATCATTATCCTCAGTAGCATCTTTGTCATATGACTCATAAGACTGATAGTGCAGTGATATTAAATTCGACTGCTCTTGGTTTCTTCGTAAAGCAAAAAATATGGACTTTATTAGACCTTTTGAAATACAACCACTGTCATATATGTCGTTTAAAAGTTTATTATCTTCCGTTCCTAGATTTCCGAGCTTGAATTTCTTCTGCTGTTATGTTATCCGGACCGGGAGACTTTCCTCTTAATGCGTTTTATGACATCTTAAACTTCAGCTGCAAGTATGGTGGCCTGATTTTCTTTATAGTTCCAGTATAGTGCCGTTAATAAAACATTGTCTACTTCCCGTAGCTAGAGTTCTACTGTAGCATGGTATCAGATCTGATTGGTCATAGACAGGCTGTCAGAACTAACTCGTGCCATTTAACAGTACAACCGTTCGCATGAGACAGTTTCATTTTTGGAATATCTTCATTGCACTCAGACATGTCCATAGGTGCTCCGATCTCCTTCGCAATATCTCAAACAATGCCCAGACTGACCGTACCAGTTCGATTTTGATTGATTAGCCTATATACCTGTTGTGTCTGTTCTGTTCACTAGAATATTCAATCCAGCTCTTACAATCTAGCAGTTGGCGTGATTGGTTAAACTAAAATCCTCTTTGCAACCACCTTTATTAGAGCGTTAGAATGTCAGCTCTATCCATTGGCTGGCCCCTGATATGATAGCAGAGCCAGTCAGCTGTCTGCTCTCTCATTCCCAAAGACACCCATGTCGCATGATGCTCTCTCATTGCCAACGATACACATGTCGCATGAGACACTAGTGGAAGATATAAGAAATAAACAAATAAAGATTACTTCAGAGCTGGTCGAAATTCGGATGTGCTTGTTATACATGTCGTGGTGGCCTAACTGAAGCGTAAGGTACCCACGTTATCGGCGCAAATCACATAGATTATAGCTTAGTTGATAAGAACGAACGCAAACAACTTAGGAAAAAAACGGCAGGATGTCTGTGCGTTCAGGTACGATGCTAATCTCACTATTCAAAAGTTCGGATTCGTGCCCAATGAAACAATCGGTAGATGAGATCGAGTGCCCAGTTAATAGTTGTTAGAGAGTTTTTTTTCGAACGCTTCATAACGAGCACTTGTTAACCACTCTTTTGATTTGTATGTGATCCGAGCCTAAGAGCGATTGTACGTTGTGCCATATGCGCCTACAAATGGGCCAGCACATCAGATTTCTACGGTCTTTTTAATTTACTAGGGTATTCCTAGGCCTCTACATAGTCGCCTCTTATGACATGCCTTGTAGTTCAGTGTTACTATTCTTTGCTCCCTTGGGAACCTGACAACACACGGGTTGAAGCACAATAAAACGTAGGCTCCTTATTCAGTTCAGAACGTTAAAGAGCTCTTGACAATTGAAAATCGAAAAGAGCAGACTTAAAGCCCTGCCATAGCAATATTTCAAATATATACATACATTTACTGTTGGGGGGGAAAGTTCTGCTCAGAAAGCTATTTGATGATGATGAATACATTTATAGAAACATAAATAATCATTCCTAAAAATCTATACCATTTAATCTTCTACAATCAACGCCAGCCATGCCTTTATTCCGACATAGGTCGCGAGCAGAAAACTCCCAAAAGGTATTTCCGCGGTCCATTGCATTTTATCTTGAAGAGTATGTAGTTTTCTTTGACCAGCAATGATAAACAGTCTTGCAAAACTTGTCCCATTTGCTAAACATATGTGGTGGGAAGAAGTCTGAGTGAGCAGAAAATCCACAGACTTTTATCGGGGTACTCCCATGAGTCAAAAAAGGGACAAGTTTCCCTGACACCAACATATAATAAAATAGAAATGAAAGCAAGGAAGTAATCATGTGGTGCTAGCCATAGAGAGTTGCCGCCCTTTACTCCATAACCAACAGATAAGTTGTGTCGGTTCAGTCGTCTGAACTGGAGTGTAGGTTGAAACATAGCTGCTTAGAGCAGCTATTTCCAATTATTATAGAAATGTTCATTTGTTATAGTGTGGTGAAGTAAAATACAAGGTATTTGTTTCCATTTGACGCAAAAGGATACTTTCACGGTATGTCTTCCACTTATGGTTCAAAGTAGAAAGTAAGTGGTTAGTTTGGCCTGGTGTTGCAAGCACGCCGGCCAATGGAGAAAGGCATGAGTTAGGCTAGCAGGCATGGTCAGTCCCTACACTAATGCGCCGTTTCGTTCTTAAATTGTCCTGGTAGGCCCTAACTCTTCTGTACTAATGATATGTGATAGTAAATTATTTCGACACATTTAATCTTGGATATATAATTTACACTAAAGTCGTTTATCTTGTTAAAATAATCGAGACAAAACGCATGATGATGATATAATCATTAACTAATTTAGTTTATCAAGTATTATAGCTAATTCACAGTTCGATAAGAGATGTGGTGTGCTACACCAACACAGTATAGAATAAAAGTGAATGCTCATTCAGTGAGTGTCACGTGTGTAGTGTCTTCTCTCTAGTAAGACTAGCCAGTGTACGTAGAAGTGTGTGTCTTGTGTCAGGGAAAGGGAAACGGCGGTGTTGAATAATTTTAGGTACAGGTCACAATCTCATGATTTTCTTGAGTGGTAAATAATTCTTAACTTATTGATATTGTGTAGTAAGCAGTGCGAGTGCAAAATAGTTAAGATTTTATACATTTCATGCTGAAATCTGATGTTCTGTAGGCTAAAGGTATAAAATATCACCTGACCTTAACTTTCACTCTAAACCACATAACAACGAACGGCCCAAATCACACAGTGTTGGTGGTTTATAGTTTATGATATTGATTGTTCAAGAGTAAACACAAACAACATAATACATTCAATGAGTCAACATTTGTCATTTTTATTTTGCACTATATTTTAAAAAGAATAATGACATCACCACGCAGCATCGGTCTTTGATTTTTTAATTAGTCATTCAATCATCAATGTGTTCATGTTAGGTTTTTTTTTTTATCGACTACTGCGGTGTGCATTCTATGATTATACAATACACTCAAAATATTATATACTTATAATAGATAAATCTTTTATTGTCTTTGTAATGTTCTGTCTCAACTGTCTGTTAGCAGTCTAGTTTGTGCATTAAAAAGTATACAAAGGTAGTTTTTAATTAGTTTACCAAGGCATTAGATTTTGATTATCTTCTGTTCTGTTGATGTGTTGTATCAATATGCTTTTATCCATGGAATATCCTCATCACTGTAAATTTAAGTTTCTTACATTTTTTGTGTTATGAAGTAATGATAGTTTTATTTTTGTTGCCAATGGGTCTGGTCATGGTGATATAGTGATATTGTCTTTTTAGAAAATTGGCACCAAATCAACATTCAGAATCATCAGAATATTTTATTTAATTATATTCTTTCTCATGTAAAAGAACATATTGAAGTATCTAGCCATATGCCAGCAACAGTAAAAATGTATATTGTACATATTGTATTATTTCTCTCTTTCCTGTGCATTTTTTGTCCCAGGTTAGGCATAGGCCCTCAACCAGCTCATGCCAAGTCTTCTTTTCTTTACCTGTCTCTTGCAACTCCTTCCATTTCTTCTGTATATATATATTTAATATAACTGATATCTTTAATCTCTGCTCCAAATCTCTTCTCCGTGTATTTCTAGGCTTACTTCTCTTTGCTTTCCTGCAGATTCCAGGAAAGGGCCCTTCTTGTTACATTCATCTCAGGTCTTCTCAAGGCGTGTCCTATCCAAGCATCTTTTCTTCACCTCTTAGTTCACTGGGATTCGTCTCGTCCTCTCCATAAGCTTCGACTCCTCATTTGTGAACCTATCTCAGTCCCTCTATCCTGCACAGACCCCAGTGGATAAACATTTACACTATATTAATTATTGCTTTGGTAGTTCTCAATGCTTCTTGTATTATTTAAATATGATATTTAATCATGATAAAGTAGTGTAAAAAGTAAAGATTCTAAATTCATACTTTTATTGGGAAATATAGTGTTTGGCTTATATTTTTATCTAACTAACGGCACCAGATGAGTGATATGGTTAAGATCATGACAGCCACCGTTTACTTCTACTAAATGTTTCTATGTAAGACTAGGTTGGTTGATCTGAGAACCATTGTGATAAAAAATCCCACTCTAATTGGGGATTTCAGAACTGAACCATATGTCTATAAACTTTAAGCAAGTGCACTAACAACTGTATTACAGCAACTCTCATGATAAAGTAGTGATATCAGGATTTGTATTGTTTACAGAACATTCAATACCTCTGAAGTCAGAAAAGACACGCATGTATGGCGGGGTACACTGTGAATTGAGGAAAGAAGGCAATTAATTATACAAAAATCATTTAGAATCGCCATACCAGGCACCCTGACTACGCCTGAATTTATAGTGAACTCAGAAGAAGAACATTACAAAATTGGATGTTAAATTCTTCATTTGGTGACTGATTACTGGACCCATGCCATATGACTAAGGCACACACATTCGTAGATTTTCCCTCAGTCTCCCATTGTAGATGTTAAATTCTGTCCATGTTGATGATTCATGTGACATCTTAAGCACACTTTCTCATTCTACTCAGACGTATTTGCAGTTTTAATTCAATATTCAAATGCATGTATAAATTTGGCATACATTACCATGTCCTAATCCAAGAGTTGGCTGCAAAGTAATCGAAATATATACTGAATGGTGTTCTTCTCCTTCTTCTTTGCGTTCGTTTTTTACGACCAATTTTAATCACTCTGTGATATGTTTGATCTTTGTCAAGAACGTGTATACGTTGCACATTGGTGTGGTAGGCCCCAAAACGCATATACTTCTACACGTTTAGGACAAATGCATCCGATTTCAGCCAAGCCTCCTTAGTGCCTCTTACACATGCACGGCAGGTAATAGTGGTTCGATTCTTTACCCCAAATTTGGGCCCGGTAACCACTTGGCGACTGAATGGTGTTGAAGAACATTCTCTCAAATCCCAGAAGGTTGCTTGCCTCATTGTTGCGAAGAGTGCAGTGCCATGAGCTGAACAGTCATCTTCTTCACATGGGACATTACATACAATGACTCTCTTACAACCGGGAAGACATCGAAGACAAAAAGATAGATTTCCTCCAAGCAGCCAGACATGGTTCTCTAGCATATTTCATTGCAGTGATGATATTTATCCTTTTGCCTTGGTCAGATGAATCTATATTCAATGCACATTACAAAAAAGTGAAACACGGTCATGACCAGTATGTTTTTTGAGCACATCCAATCGTCACTATATAGGTGCAGAGTCCCATTCAGTTTTGTGAAAGTACAGTCCCAGAACACTGGCACAATAACTTGACAATTATACACTTTCACATTCTCAGAAAAACTGGTACCAATTTTCAGCTGGCTGGACACCAAGTGTGCATGTTTGCAGGCATCACAGCCTGCACGGTACATACTTCAAGACTGCCCCAAATATAATACACTGAGGCGAACTCACTGGTCTAGTGAAACAACATTGGAAAGAAAACTCCATAGACCTCAGTGTGAGCTATAAAAGATACTGAAATTCATACAAGAGACAACATAGAATATCATCAACAAGGTGCATATCCTTTATAGGACGTTGCTCTCTTTGCAGCACATCTGAAATTCACTCTGTCTCTTGCCAGTTCACCCACTTCTCGATGGTCATGGTTTCGTTAATATCTTGTAGCCATCTTCTTCTTGGTCTGCCTTTGTGTCCTGGGACCCTGCCCCCTAGTATTGTTCTTTCCAGGCCATCGTGACGCTTGATGTGACCAAAGTATGTAATTTTTTTGTATAATTTCATGTTCTGCATCAAGTTCTTGGCAACATACAATCAGTAGTTTGCCATTGCTTTCTGATTGGTTCTGACCACTTAACCATGCTGATATCTGGTGTGCACATAGAATATATATAGACAATATTTCCAGAGAACAGCATACTTATAGTATCGCATTGTTTAATTGACAGTTTTTTTGTGTGCATTTGTTCTTATACTCCTGTTAATCACTTTTTGTGATCTCTGTAGTTTACACAGTAGCTTACCCAGAGAACATGAATACACCACCTCTGAAGTCACCGAAGGTCTGCCTGCATGGTGAGAGTCACCAGTTAAATGGTAAAGCAGGCTTTCATGCAAAAATCAGTTAGAAGCGCCATACCAGGCTAACGCCCGAATTCACAGTGGGCGAACGAAGAAGAATATGAATACACTGTACCCCTCTTAGGCCCCTATGGCAGCTAGAGCAGACACATCCGAATTTAATCCAGAAGTGATGCTTAGGTTTGCCTGACAGTCTCAAACATCTTCCATTCTTTCTCAAAATGAACAAGATTCACTCTCTATTGATCACTTCTCAGTCACTTATTGCAGCTTATATATGATCTTAGCAGAAGAGTCTATAAGTGGTTAGACAAGAGTGGACAAAGAAGTATCAGTTTTGAAAATGAGATTAAAAATAGAACACTCAGTTGCAACCAGAGAACTCTCAACAAACTACAGGGCAGACGTACAGGCAATCCTGGAGGAACAAAGACTCTAAGGATTAATATACTCTTCCTGTGCTACAACATGTGAACTCTCCAGACTTGTCAAAAAGAACCTGGGGATCTACTAACAAGAACTGCTATAGAATATCGAAATCAATTGTCTACCAACAACAAAGTATCACTGCAGTGTATTCTAGCACACTGGCATTGTCCAAATTGATACAGCTGACAGAGTTTTATTGTTCATCCCCACTAGGACTAGGTACCTTTATCTCACCTATATTGAGATCAGGTATCACTAGAAAAAAAGCCAGATTGCTTCACATGGGATGCAAAAAAAATACCACCGTTCTAGAATCTTCTGATGACTAGATCCATGAAGGTAACTCATTCTCACTGTTTGAACCTCTGAGCATATAAAACTGTGAGCGTATAAAACTGATCACAAAGAAAAATCAAATTGCCTGTTATTTTGTTGGGTATGAAACTATCACCTCTATTTATAAACAGACGTTTCAAATACTTAAAACGCACCAAGAGGATGTGTGTCATGTTTAACATTTTTTGAAATAGAAGAATGAATTTTGAATATACAAACGCCCGAGTGGTTACCGGGGCCCAAATTTGGGATGCAAAGAATAGAACCACTGTTACCTGCCACGCAGTCGTAAGAGGCGACTAAGGAGGTTTGGCTGAAATCGGATGCATGTGTCCGCTAGAATGCTAACCGAACAAATGCTTGTAGAAACGGATACACCATGCCGTAAGGCGCATAACATGGTGCAACGACCCCTCGCAACGAGGAATGGGATAACGGATTCTACGGTCGCCAATCTGCCTCTGAGATTTAGCCACGCTATAAGAATGTCAGACCCACCATCACGAGGGTGGCCAAAACTTACTGCAGGAAGAGGTTGACACAAATGGGGAAGCAGAAATCATAGGAATTATATCCTACAGAACTGCCCTCAGTTTGCAGACTTGAGAAGAAATAGATGGCCCACTTACACTAGCGTCCAAAACAAAATGTATGGCGTGGCTGATAATCTGAGACAGACAGCTGCCTTTATTAGAGAATCCGAAATCCCAATCTAGTGAGAATGCAGAAAGAAGAATATACAAACAGGCAACTTGGTTGAAAACTGGAGACCTATCTGCAATCACAAACATAGGAAAATAATACAAATATATTCATTTCTTATCCTGGAAAAAAAGTTGCCACTTCAAATAGTAATAATGACATTCATAGACAATCATCAAGTGCTGCACCGACTGGCATAAGCGGTCATGGATCTCCACAAATCTCTGTCGCTGGTATTTGCTATCATCTCAGATGTTGATGCTCTTTCATGCCATGAGGTCAGGCTGTCTAAAACTTTCTGTCTCATCTCCCTTCGATTTTACCTGTTATCACAATGTGTTCTAAACCTCTCCTCATCACATCTGAAAAATGATGACTAACTCTTATATTGATAATAAGTTTTCATAGACAATACATTAACACAATGCACAATTCTTACAACACTAAAGATACCTACATTGGAAACTATACAATTACTCTCTCATCGAAATAAATGGGTGCACTGACAACTCTGTCTTCACCCAGCCCCAGTCCCCCTCCTCCGATCCAGAGCACTTGAGCTTTCAGCTTGGGCTCAGTGCCATGGACATCGAACTTGCTGGTGCCATGAACACTAAATCTGGAGAACCTGTGGCTTTTCTGCCAGCCTGCGGAATTGAACCCCACTCACAGGGAGCTTGTCACCCGTCATCCAACACACTATGAACATGCTGGGCAGGCGGCTCACAGTCCTTACAGAGACTAGACATGAAGCTAGTATATGTTCTGCTGCTGACAGCGGTTGGGGTTGGCTAATCTTTCTTAGGGGAAAAGGGAAAACTATTAGCCTGTTGACCTGTAGAACACACAAGCCAACCCCACATTCTAGTGGTTTAGACTGGTAAAATTTGACTGCAAATGTCCAGGTCTTAGGCTTGTTAGGTGTTGACTCTGGGTATGTTTTTCCTAGTAGAGATGCTAACTCAATAAAGCATGCAGAAACCAGATGTACTGTTCAATGGGTCTGTCTGTGCTTATCTAGTACAACAAACTCATGCTCTAAGTCGCAAATTACAGGCCACAGAGTGGTTTAACAAGTTGCTGCTCTAGAGTGAATGAAGAAGAAGAATAAGAAACAACTTCAGACATGAATGGTTGAACTGATGGGCAATAGGATCTACAGTACACACCATGTGTACAGAAATGATTAAACCGAATGAAATTTACAAATACATTGCAGGAAACAGCATCATTTTCCAACTAAAAACAGAGCACACCTCTGATCCAATGGACATCTAAATAAAATACTCCCTCTTCTTCTCCCTTCCCTACCCATGAACCAAACTGTAGCAATTGCACTTATCCAATGCATACGAGACAGTAAAACCTGTACTTCTAACACACCCAGGACTTCCCATAAAAATAAGAAAGCTATTGCAGAGTTCTCAAACAGTAACAAACACTCTAATACAATACAACAGCTATAAAACACATTCAATTTCCCCAACATCTGTGGCTGTGAACAGCCTATCACCTAACTTGGGGCAGCGCTTCGCTAATCACCATATGCAGTAGAAATTCTGATCCAGCGGTCCAGACCAGCTTGGCAAAAAGTTGTTGATGTGCACACAGTGCGCGGTTAAACTACAGCAAACCGTGATCCTTTATTTGGGGATCTAAATTACAAACACTTCTGAAGTTGGGTAATGCACACCTGAATGGTAAAGTGCACTGATAATAAGGAAAACAAGCCTTCACGCAAAATTCAGTCAGAGGAGCCATGATTACGCCTGAATTCATGGCAGCTAACGGGACAAAATCACCATAATTGCAGACAACAAATCTTGTTTATTTAGTTACTTGAGTTAGTAGTATTTTTCATAGCCATTAGGTAGAGAATTGTGACTCTTTATGGGTTTTGTTTTGGCCTGCAGAAAGAAGTAATCATGTTCTTTCTGTGTTTTCTCTAGGTTAGATCACGCCTAGGTTGTGTGGATTATGCCAGTAGAGTCGTCGCAGGACACGTCACGTGTGCAGTATCATCATCGTCACGCTAGTCACCATCACCATCATTTCTTGCCATGCTACACTGAAGATTTGGACCTGGTTCCTGGACCAGATGACACTTGTCTTTCCAGCACAGCAGAACACATTGCAGCCTCAGCTGCAGCTCTAAAACCTTGACAGCATCGACAACCTCATCAGCACTCATAGTCCACCACTTATTAACCTGAGCCCAAATCTCAGTCCATCCTCAGAATCTTGTGCATCTCCATTTTATGATTTTAGAGACCACCCCCAAAAGTGAAAGGGGTAATTTTTGTAACAATTGTATTCTTTTTCCCCCGGGGGGAAAAGGGCATAACCCTTAGCCACAGAGACTCCCCAAATGCCTTCTTCTGCAATCAACTTCTGCTATGTGACAACTCCTTAGTGTCCGGGCCATGCACTTGAGGTTTTTCTTCTGCCCCCCTTTGGGGGCTTGAGTAGGGGTTGGAACATTTTTTGACTAATTGGTTTGATGTCAGTAATGATGATCTGACAACTAAATGATTGTTCATTTCTTTATAAGTCCGCGTTACAAAAGCTTGGGAGATGTTATGAAAACATATTCTTATATCTAATACTAGATATCCCCTTGCTGCTGTCCTTTCTTCTATCACAGCCTAAGTTTCTAAATTTTCATTTGTAATGCTTATAATAGCAGCATCATCACTTATCTCTTATTATTAACCCGCCCATGCCAGTGACAAGGGGGTTTTAAAGGATTTTCCATGCCCCTGCCCCGCAACCCACCCAGGCCCCACGTCAGAGATGGGTTTTCCCATTTCCTTTCCATCATGCGCTCCATGTTGCCCGGGTCTGCCTTTCTTTCTTTTTCCTTCTGGTGTCCAAGTGAGGGCTACCCTTGCAGGCATTTCTTGTCTCATTCCAAACATGCCCGGTTTTTCCCATCTTCTCTTTTGAGTATGTCATTATTCCTCTGTTTTTATTTTGGTAATTGGTTATTGGATTTTTTATGGCCCAAAAAGATTCCAAGACCGAAGACAAAGTGGGGGAAAAAACACAGCCTTTAGATTCCTTTTGGTCATCCCCAACACCCAAACGAGAGCAAAACTGGCAAACAATGTTTTATAGAGTTTAAGCTTTGTGTCCTTTAAAAATTTTGGATTTCCATCTGGTTTCATTCTGGAAAAAGCGGTTCTGGCCTTACTTAGACGTGATTTTATATCTTCCTCTGTCCCAAATTTAGTGTCAGTCGCCCAAGATAGGGAACTGCTAAACCCCTTTTTTCCAGTTTTTCTTTTTCAACATTACGTTGTTGGTTTTCCGTTTGTCATAATTTTTGTTTTTCCTGTGTTTGTTTGGGGCCCTACTGTCTTTCTTAAGTATTGTACTTTTTCTTGTATATGTTCATATTTGTGTGACACGGGGCTATCATCTGCAAAGTCCAGATCCTGCAAGAAAGGGGTCCACTTATTCCCCTTTGGGGCTTGTTGTTTTATGGCATTTTTTGCACCCAGTCAATTTGTAAAATTTAAAAAAAAGAGAGGACAAGATCCCCGTCTTAAACCCGATTTTACTGGGAATGTTTGTTGGGAAATTTTTTGGTTGCAGAGAAATCTTTATAGAAAGGGCTATGATGTTGACAAGCCTGTGGACGCCCATTGTCTTAGATCTTTCCAGGCTGCCTGTGGGCTGTAACGCCTTTTCAAAAACTATAAGTTGATGTATATGTCCCCCTTTTTCTACATTGTTTTAAAATGTTGGGGAAAATATGTTCATTTGTTCCTCTTCCTTTCCTAAATCTTCTCCATTCGAGACTTATCTATTGCTTCTTTTTATTTGATTAGATAATTTTTTGGGGAAAATCTTCTTGGGATTGAAAGGCGTGATTCCTCTCCAGTTTTGCAATCTGTTAGACTTTTTTGGGAATTTTTTACTACAGTACCCCTAGTCCCAAACCTTAGGGAATTCTTCTTTTTCCCAATATCTGCAAACAGGGGTCTAATATGTTTGCAGCAAAATGGGGTC
>JADZMA010002212.1:0-12855 GCA_020796225.1 Arion vulgaris
TTTTTTTGTAATTGGAAAATTACAGTACTTGTGATTACGTGTTTTGCCAATCAAATAGTTTTACTGCAGTCTCATCTATTTTGTATTTTTTTTTAGGGCAGCGACCCTTAGGCAGCCTCCCCTCCCAGGCTTATGGCGCCAGCTGTCCAGCAAACCGGTCATTTGTGGACTCCTTGGTTTGCCGCCCAGTCCCAGTTTTGTGTATGGTTTGCTCCGCTAGCCTTTGATTGTCCCCAATCAAACTACAAGGCAACAGTAGTTCCCTGCGAGCGGAAACGAGCACTGGCTTTACCTCTGCTGGGCTTTTCAGTTGCTTTGCACACTCGGGTGGTCCGCACACCCTCTTGCCTGCCATGCTTGCCGCGCCTGACTTTTCTGGCAAACTTTGGGCCAACCAGTGCATCGCATGCGTGCACGCTCTGCCCTGGTGCCTACCTCACCATTTCCAGTCAATTCACACGTGCTCACATTTGCGTGGGCTGTCCCCATCTGTGACTCAACTCGGTCCCCCACCCTTGTGATGGGTTCACGGGTTTCATCCCTGAGGCCACCGTTCATCGATCGCTCGACCGTCAATTCCCGCAGTGCTCACATTTGCCTAGGCCGTCCGTGTGGACCTGCGTGCAGCTCAGCTCAACTCCCAGTATACTCATCAGCTCAAGAAAGGGCTCAGAGAGGCATGTGCGGGCTCGAATTTCACCCCAGACGGTCGACGTCTGTTCGATCGCCTATGTGGTGCCAGTTAAGTTCGCCGACTCCTCTAGCACACCTTGGCTCAGAGAGAGGCATGCTCGGCTCCAGAATTTGCCCGTGGGTCAACATCTCTTCGATGGCTTTAAATCGTGCCCCATCCCTGAGATAGGGTCAGGTTTCTGCCTTATGTGGCCCTCTTGCAGCTCAACTGACTCCCAGCATACTCATCGGCTCAATAGAGAGGCTCAAGAGAGAGAATTGCGGGCTTTTTGCCACATGCGTTTCACGTTTATACTTCCAGCTTTTCCATCGATCGGAGCGAGCATATAGTCACTCTGGGAGTTCGCTCGTCTGTGTTAGCAGGATTCCATCTAGCGTGACTACCTTTGCATCTCTACTTGCCCCAGAGTAGCTCTCCACGGCACCTGCCCTCTTAGCCAGACCGGAACTACCGTCTGTTACCAGGGTGACCATGTGAAGGTGAGGGCAGGGGATTAGTGCCAGCTCACTAATCTGGCGTGCCGTGTTTCCTTGCCTTTGACCCGCAAAGTTTTCAAGAAAGAGAGGCGACCTAGGGAGACCCTGAAACAAACTTAGCAGAGAGGCAAGAAATATCGATCTGTTTACTCAGGATAGGCGGTATGGAGAAATTGCTTGCAGGCTATGTAACGAGTAACAGATTATTATAAAGAAGAAGAAGATAAGAGTGAACACAAAGAAGAAGACGACCGTAACCATGTATACTCTAACAAAAGTTAATATTGATTGATTGATTCTACCAATCATCATTGCACTTCGGGGAGTAACCATGTGTGCTCAATCTTTTCTTGCACATGAAGATCTCAGCTGCAGTGCACAAACTCCATAGCACTGGTGAGGGTCCCTGGTGTAATTTTGAAGATGGTAAAGATATTTTTGTAGGAATTGTTATTTTTAATCTTTCCTAATGAATCTTGCCGGTGCAGCAGCTTTCCAGCCTGCTTTTTTCCATTTTGAATTGCCAAGGATTCTTTTACATGCTCAAATTGAACACAGGACCTACTTGATTCAGCTGTTGTCCATGATTGGCTTCATTAATGGTATATTGCTGGTCTTACTCAGGACGATAACGTGAGTACCTCTGAAGTCGGAGAAAATCTGCCTGTATGGGAATACTAATTACGAGTACATTGAGCACACGGCTGCCAGTGTAAAGTAATTTACAATGTGCACACTGCTGCCATTGTAAGAAATTGAAAAAAAACGGATTTTCACGCAAAATTCAGTTTCAGAGATGAAAACTTCGTCTGAGTTGAAAGCGGACGAAAGAAAAAAAAGAAAGAAAAAGAAAGAAGAAAAAAAATGGTACATTGTTCCATTCTCTTTATTGCAGTCAGTTCAGTATGTCTAGGCTGGATGAAGACGATCTTATCGGAGATATGGACGACTTTGTTGGAAACCAGGGTCCAACGTTTCGCAGCTTTAAATAAAAAGATACGGTAACAACTGTGGTACAGGCAAAGTGGACTGTGATGGACTTAATTATGGGTGCTTGTGTGATTGTCTCTAAGCATGCTCGGGCTGAATGCAGTTTTTTATGAATGATTGGATGTGCAGATATGCTGAGGCTGAATCCTGTTTTCCAACATATGATTGGATGCAAAGGTTCTGTTAGCTTACATATGATTGGATGCATAGGTTCTGTTATCTTACATATGATTGGATGCAAGGATTCTGTATCTTACATATGATTGGATGCAAGGATTCTGTATTTACATATTATTGCATGCTGAATCTGAATGATGTTATATCTTATATGTACTTATTCCGCTTCACTCCTCGGGGAGCATAGGGCATCAACAGGTGGATTTCACTTCCCCCAGTCTCTGGTTGTTTTCTTTATGACTTTCCAGGATATTCCAACATATTTCAGTTGCTCAAGAAGATTAAATCTCCAGGTCTGTTTAGGATATCCTATTTTTCGCTTCCTCTGTGAGTTCTACCAAAGTGCTTGTCTAGGACACTTGACTGTTTTTCTGCAGGGTATGCCTGACCCATCACCATTTTCCTCTACTCATTTGGGTCATCATGGTTCCTGTCCGGTTCTTATCCACAGATCTCTGTTTGCAACTCTGTCATACCATCTCAGTCTGAGAATATGTTGAAGACATCCGTTGACAAATGTCTGATTATTATTTGTATGTAACTTGGTGATTCACCATGATAGTTCAAAGCATAACTTCATGCACTGAATACATTCAAAGACAACAAATACAGTGGTTTGAACATTTAATGAGAATGGAATACAACCAACCACCAATAACAACATACAATAAAAGAGATCAGGTACTAGAGCCAATGGAAGAGCAAGAAGAAGATGGATAGACAATATCAAGACCACACTAAATAAACAAGGGCGACTCATCTGGCCCTGAGCGCAAATTAAAGCTCCCACCCTGCTTAACGGCAGAGTGGACAAGCAATTCCATCATCCACCTGGGAAAAGACAATAGACTTGTCATGTTTGCAAGCCATACAGCAACACATATTTCACATTGAAGCTGAATATCTTGAACTTTGTTTTCAGGAGATAACAAGTAGATTTCACACTTGTGCAGGAGAACAAATCTTGTCAGACTTTCATCATATAATAATCATTTCTCTTATGCACTTCATGTGTTCATTAGAGGCGTGCAAGCAATTTCTCATACCATTCTATCCTGGACAACTCGCTCAATCTCTCTCTACCATGGAACTGGGAGACTTATATTTCTTGCCTCTCTCTCGCCAAGGATTCGTTTCTCATAGTCTCCTTAAGTCATCCTCTCTTTCTTGAACTCTTTGCATCCACTACAATGCCTACTTTTTCTTCTCGTCCGACCACTTATTAATTCCAGGTGGAAAGTCATGACGCCTGGTATTACGCTTCTGATTTTCAATGGACCTATATTACCTTTTACAGGCATCCTCAAGCATGTGGTCAATGCCTGCTTTGATATTGTTGATCATTTCTTCTCAAGGTGTGTCCAACATATCTTCATCTTTACTTATAACAGATGCTACTAGTTGTTGACCCAACATTTCTCTGATTTCATCACTTCTTTCCTAATACTGGCGTTAATATTCTAATCTTATTTATAATTGGATGACAATATTCTCACACTGAATACAGTCTGAAGCACATGTCCCCTCAGTCCTACATGTCCCCCCAGTCCTACATGTCCTGATCTCATGTCCCCAGTCCTGCATGTCCCCAGTCCTACATCTCCCCCAGTCACCATGTCTGCTCAATAGCGGTATTACAGGCAGTAACAACAGTTTGAATAGTTTTCTTAAACATGATTTTGCCTGTATTCTGCCAGGAGCTCTGAGGGGCAAAGAATAGTAACATTGCGACCTACAAGGCATGTGTAAGTAGGCGCTGACTGAGGTAGGAGCCTAGGGAAATACCTAGTCATTAAAGAAAGCGTTAGAACTTGGATGTATTTGGCCTACTTGTAGTCGCATAGCTGGCAGAATGTCACAATGGCTCATAGGATCAGATCATATAAAAGATCACAGAGAGAGTTAATAAGTGGTCGATGTGGAGCATTCGAAGAAGACACGATTTGATAAAGTTATATTATGTTATCTTACACATGATTGACCAGTCATATAATTCATAAAAGAAAAGATTAAATGGTTTGGACACCTGACAAGAAGGCATCGTCTACCACAGAGAGCCACACAGAAAAGTATATAGCAAGTACAAAGCAAGAGAAGACCCATAAGATGGAAGCGGCATCCAGAACAGCTACGAAAAGGAATATCAGCTTACAATGCCTTGAGCAAGCACACAAGACAACTTCCACCACATCTCTGCCTCCCCCCCCTCTCCACCCCCCTCCTGGCACTTCTATAAAGAAGTAAATGGTGGAAGAGAGAAGAAAGAGAGAGACATATGATTAGATGAAAAAAAGGCTTCAGTGAATAGTTTTCTTAAATATGATTGGATGACAGCTTAGAGTGAACGCTATGATTGGATGACAGCTTAGAGTGAATGCTATGGTTGATGACGGCAGAGTGAATGCTATGATTTGATGACAGCTTAGAGTGAATGCTATGATTGGATGACAGCTTAGAGTGAATGCTATGATTTGATGACAGCTTAGAGTGAACACTATGATTTGATGACAGCTTAGAGTGAATGCTATGATTGGATGGCAGCTTAAGGTGAACACTATGATTGGATGACATCTTAGAGTGAATGCTATGATTGAATGACAGCTTAGAGTGAATGCTATGATTTGATAACAAGCAGAAGTGGCAGCTATGATTACGATAACAGCCGGTAAGATATGATTGGATGACAGCTTAGAGTGAATGCTATGATTGGATGACAGCTTAGAGTGACGCTATGGTTGATGACAGCTTAGAGTGAATGCTATGATTGGATGACAGCTTAGAGTAAAACGCTATGATTGGATGACGGCAAGTGAACACTATGATTGGACGACAGCTTAGAGTGAGCAGCTATGATTTGATGACAGCTTAGAGTGAACACTATGATTCAGATGACAACTTAGAGTGAATGCTATGATTGGATGACAGCAAGTGAACACTATGATTGGATGACAGCTTAAAGTGAAGCGTTATGATTGAATGACAGCTTAAAGTGACGCTATGATTGGATGACAGCTTAAGTGAACACTTTATGATTGGATGACAGTTGAGTGAATGCTATGATTGGATGACGGCTTAAGTGAACGCTATGATTTGATGACAGCTTGAAATTAAAGATACTTTGCATAGTTAAGATGACAGCTTAGAGTGAATGCTATGATTGGATGGCTTAAGTGGAATGCTATGATTTGATGACAGCTTAGAAGTGAACACTATGATTGGATGACGGCTTAAGTGAGCGCTATATGATTGAATGACAGCTTAGAGTGAACTATGATTGGATGACAGCTTAGAGTGAGCTATGATTGAATGACAGCTTAGGTGAACACTATGATTGGATGGCAGCTTAGAAGTGAACGCTATGATTGAATGACAGCTTAGAGTGAACACTATGATTGGATGACAGCTTAGGTAGACATATGATTTGATGACAGCTTAAGGTAGATGCTATGGGTGGATGACAGCTTATAGTGAATGCTATGATTGGATGACAGCTTAGAGTGAATGCTATGATTGGATGACAGCTTAGAGTGAATGCTATGATTGGATGACAGCTTAGAGTGAGCTGATTTGATGACGGCAGAGTGACGCTATGATTTGATGACGGCTTAGGGTGAATGCTATATGATTGGATGACTTAAAGTGAGCGCTATGATTGAATGACGAAAGCAGTGAACACTATGATTGGATGACAGCTTAGAGTGAGCGCTATGATTGAATGACGGCAGTGAACACTATGATTGGATGACAGCTTAGGTAAACCTTCATGATTAGATAATGACTTAAAGTGAACACTATGATTGGATGACAGCTTAGAGTGAACGCTATGATTAATTCACCTGTATGTCAGACCAAAAGCACAAATTTTTCCAACAAAAAATTGTTTCCATTGTTGTACATATGATGTCAATATATTCATGACAAATCATGATCTTATATTTGTCATGAGTAATTGTTTCATTCTGAATGCAGATTGAAGCAATTTAATGTAAGTGTTACAGAAGGAGTCTTCTGTATATCATGGGCAGAAGATTGTACTTGATGAGAATGAACTGCTACACCCAGTTGCAGAGCATGCAACCTGAAAATGGAATCATCAGAGGAAGGGGCAGACCAAGAAAGATGGTTGTTGGAGTTGATGGTTTTATTTACAGATATCTTCACAACTTCACAATACCACAGCATATCAAGCGACCGGCGTGCACCATCTGGAATCCGATCATCAATTCAAACATCGATGCCTAACAGCAGCAAACAGCAGGGAGGACAACAGAAAGAACTCCCCAACATAGATTTAAGAATGCATTGCAGCTGTCTTCAATTTGCTGAGATGTTAATAATAATAATTCCTCTAGTACGCTACTATATTACACATAGTACATGCAAGCAATTTCTCCATACTGCTCTATGGATAACTCGCTCCAATCTCCTCCATGAAACTGAGGCCACGATAGTTCTTGTCTCTGTAAAAGAAAAAGGAGTGTTTCAAGGTCTCAAGTTGTCCTCTTTTTCTTGGTTGTCTATAATTATTAAATATATAGTATTTTCGTCTATTCCACAGATGGTCACTTGCCCGTGTTTACTGTGACAACTTCTGAGTTTTGCTTTTCTTTCAGCTCATCACAAAGTGTCCTTTTCAAAGATTCTACACACCCTTTAGCAATGTCATTTTGCACACAACTGTCATCGGCTAGTTTTCCCATTGGCGGCGCTTATAGAAAATGTTCTTCACATTGAGGCCTTGCAGACATCCTTATTTCTTCTTCTCTTTTTCATTCTTCGCAGCCAATTTTATCATTCTTTTTGTGATAGTGATCTTTGATAAGAAGCAGGTTTACGTTGATGATTATGCGCCCATGGTGACTAGGCTCCACCTGCGATTTCAACCAGCTGTTTATTTACTAGGATAGCTAGCCCTAGGGATGTGATCATTCTCTTATCTTTTGGTCCAGATCTACACCTTTACGATCATCTATTTGCTGTAGCATTTATCTGATCGGGCCATGGTGTAGGCTGTTATCTCATTTGTGTAGGATGATCGGCGTCCGAGAAGCGTGTCCTTAGCGTGTTTGGATCAAGCCTTTGCATTATCGGCCATATGTTTGTATCCATTGTGAGTTTGTTCCTGAGTAGGAGTATTCTCAGCTATTTGGGAAGTGTGTAGGTTACTTGGCAATTTGCAGGGATTTTGCTCTCTTTGATTTCCCTGTCTCTAGGAAACACTGGTCTGTGACTGCGCACAGATATTCTAGAGGGTCGTTTCTCTCTGTCTCCACAGTCAACCTAGACTGATGAACCAACTTTTGTCATGAATTACCGTGGTTTTGAGGACTCCCGTTCTTCCGTACAGCTTTTTGTGACTCTGTGTTTTATTGGCTTCCAGGTTTCGTTTCTTAAACCTGCCTCAGGTTGACAATCCTGCAGAAGCCGTGTTCTGCCGCCATATCCGTCTTTTGCATGGGCACAGGCTAATTGTGCCTATTTTAAATTTGTTGTACATATGGGCTTTATAGCTTTGACTGGCGATCTGTGGAGGCAGTATGTAGCTTGTTGCATCTGAGACAGACCATAGTATCCGTCACTGTTGGAATGCTGAGATGATCTTTTGTCCCACTTGTCTCTGTAGTGTGAACTGATAGTTGTTCGGAGCTTCCTCTGTGATCTCGTGATCAGTCTGGGTGAATCGCCCGCCTTCTTTAGCTAGTTGTCAACACTTCGTTTCCCCTTATATTACAGGTGCAGTGGTATCACTGGACCGGTGCGTTTGGTGGCGCGTTAGTTCATCGAGGGTCGCTTTGAGCTCATTCAGCTCTGTTTTGCCAACACTTTTAAGTGCCGTGATGACCGATAGAGCATCGGTGAATATCACGACCTTGTTGCTAAGTACCTCCTTCTCTCTCTAGGATCATTTCGGCCAATGTTCTTATTGCCTCGCTTCTTTCGGTAGTTATTGAGTATTTGCTTGTGGCAATCGATTTTGAGTTGTTCAATGTACTAGCAACACAACTCAGAAGTTTGCGCTCAGCAACATCACTCACCTCAGTTCTTCCAGGGATGTTAGTTGTTATTGCAACAGTACCCTGCCAGGTTGTCCCAGGGAAGGCAGTTTGGTGGAGGCACTAAATGAGACTTTGGATTTATGCTTTGTCAACCTTACCCACTTCAGTTCTTCGAGGATGTTAGTTGTTATTGCAACAGTACCATGCCCGGTTGTCCCAGGGAAGGCAGTTTCGTTAGGCACTAAAATGAGACTTTAGGATTTGCGCTTGTCCAACCTTACCTACCTCAGTTCTTCCGGGGATGTTAGTTTTTATTGCAACAGTACCATGCCCGGTTGTCCCAGGGAGGACAGTTTCGTTAGGCATAGCGCAGCTTTAGGATTTGCGCTCTGCCAACTTTGCAATAGGTTTCTCTGTGCTTGGCCTCATGTGCAGGTTGCGCAAACTTCCCATGTATCGTCACAATGTTGCATTATCTTTCTCTCAAGATACTTGCAGATCTTATGATTCGTTACATCATTTTTATTGATTCTTGCCCCACAGCTGGCAATCTGCTTGCGACCCTTTACTCCAGGAGTTGGGGATTCTTTCACAGACTGACTTCTGTTCTTGGATTTCTGTTGTTTCTCATCGTGCACACTTTTAGTGCCTCCTGGCTTGTCCGGACACAAAGCTCAACTCTGGCCCCCATCCTCAGGCTCCGAATTTCGCCTATGTGGGCCCTACGTTTTGCTCCAGCACAGGCCCACGTCACTTCCTTGGATGCACTCTCATCCATTCATGTTCGTTTTCGTGCTTACTGACTCTTGTCCCGTAGGTGGCAATTTTGGTTCTGTCATTTTACTCCAGGAGTTTCACTCGTTCATGACATCTCGTACTCACCCTTATTTTCTTACGTTTCTGCAAAGCTGGGCTTTGTTTCCTACAGGAACCAGCTTGGAAATTAGGGAGATGCGTGCATTTGTTTAGCGATTTTTGGACTACCATTGCTTTTCCATTACTTGCCTCCTACCTATAGCTCTTCCTCGACCCTGCCCTCTTAACCAGACCGGAACCAATGTCTATTTCCAGGGTCATCACGAGGAGGTGAGGGCATGGTCTTGATTAGTACCAGCTCACTAATCCTGGTGTAGCGTTGTCCCATACTTTAACCCCATCATACATCTGAGCAGTGGTCTGCCTTGGTGCCTCTTTCCCTCTGAAAGTTCACAGAACATTTGTTTTTAGCATGCGACAATTGTTCATTCTTCTCACATGCCCCAGCCATCTTAGTCTTCTACTGCTGAGCATGCCCATGATTGAAGGCAAGTTTTCATGTTGCAGTACTTCAGAGTTGGTTATCTTATCGTACCATAATCTTGCAGCAACATTGAAGGTGAAAGATGTTAAGTCTCCTCTTATTGCCTTGAGTAGGCTGCTGTCCATGTTTCTGAGCCATATAGTAAATAATTATAATTATTACATTCTTGATAAAAACTGTTTCCTCGTGTAATGCAGTGTTCTATGCAATGTGATATGTTTTTGAGTACAATATGTATGTTTGTGTACAATATGTTTGTTTGTGTACAATATGTATGTTTGTGTACAATGTGTTTGTTTGTGTACAATATGTATGTTTGTGTACAATATTTTTGTGTACAATATGTATGTTTTATGTACAATATCCGCAGTTTCGACATTCTTACAAAATGTTCCTTGTTTTAAAATTGTAATGTTCCGTAAGTGAGCATGCCCAACCTCGATATACCTGTACTTTTTCTTGACAATTGATTGTATTGGTTAATAAGTAATATTGTTGTTTGGGTATAAATACTATGTTTGGTTATTGACAGATCCATCGTTACTCAGTTTACCCAACAGAGGTCAAAGAGTGTGCAAATTCTATTTCCAGTGCTGTTGTAGTATTTCCAGTGCTGTTGTGTTACTTCAGTGCTGTTGTGCTACTTCAGTGCTGTTGTGTTACTTCAGTGCTGTTGTGTTATTTCATTGCTGTTGTGTTATTTCAGTGATGTTGTGTTACTTCAGTGCTGTTCTCATATTTCAGTGATGTTGTGTTACTTCAGTGCTGTTCTCATATTTCAGTGATGTTGTGTTATTTCAGTGCTGTTATGTTATGTCAGTACTGTTATAACTGAGTCAAAGTATGAACCATCATCTCTGATTACTAGTAGTTCTAGTGTTTTTTATGATTAGGGTCATTTCTTCTGTCCTGAGATTGTGTGTAGAATGTTCAGTAACTGCATCAACTGAAAATATGCCAACCATGGAAACAACAAATGTTGGATAGTTACACACACACAAACAATCATCTAGAGTTGAATATTAGATTTTAAAAGGATATAGACAACATAATGACTGAACAAATGACACTCCATGACTGAACAAATGAGTCTGTGACAGAACATATGACTACATGACTAAACAAATTACTCCATGACTAAGACAAGTAGCTCCATGACTGAATCAAATAGGGATCTATGACGACAGACAGTGTGATAATACATGAACCATTTCAAACATCTGATAATCATTCCCCTAACAAATCATGAATGCTAATAAATCATTGATAATTGATGACTAGCGCTTGGTTGTGACCATTATTTCATAAAATGCTGATATACAACATATAACCAACAATATTTGTAACAGTATATAAATGATATACAACATATAACCAACAATATTTGTAACAGTATATAAATGATATACAACATACAACCAACAACATTTGTAACAGTATATAAATGATATACAACACACAATAATATTGTAACAGTATATCAATTTGATGATATACAACATAACCAACAATATTTGTAACAGTATATCAATTTGATGATATATAGATAATCATTATGTGATACAATTTCTTGATCTTTGTTCAAAAACCATCATTACATCAGTACCATAATCCAAACTCCATCAGCACACCACCACATGTTCAAACTCCATCACCACATCATATGTTCAAACTCTCCAATCTCTGCCTGTCTCCTCAGAAAGTGACTTGTAGTTAAGTTCATCTTTTGTTCGACAGATCAAAATACGAGTACTGATCAGTGCCATCAGCTGAGAACAAACATAACAGACATGTTCACATATTAGAAATGTGAATTTATCTGTTGAATACTATATTAGAAATGTGAATTTATATAAATAGAATACCATATTAGAAATGTGATTTATCTCATCAGAATACTATATTAGAAATGTGAATTTATCTCATCAGAATACCATATTAGAAATGTGATTGTATCTCTTCAGAATACTATATTAGAAATGTGAATTTATCTCATCAGAGATACCATATTATTAGAAATGTGAATTTGTCTCATCAGAATACTATATTAGAAATGTGAATTTATCTCATCAGAATACTATATTAGAAATGTGAATTTATCTCATCAGAATGCTATATTAAATGTAGATTTATCATCAGAATACCATATTAGAAATGTGAATTTATCTCATCAGAATACTATGTTAGAAATGTAAATTTATCTCATCAGAATACCATATTAGAAATGTGAATTATCTCATCAGAATACTGTTAGAAGTAGCAAATTTATCTCATCAGAATACTATATTAGAAATGTGAATTTATCTCATCAGAATACTATAATGAGAAACAATTTATCTCTTCAGAATACTATATTAGAAATGTAAATTTATCTCATCAGAATACTATATTAGAAGTATGAATTTATCTCGCAGAATACCATATTAGAAATGTAGATTTATCTCTTCAGAATACCATATTGATGTGAATTTATCTCTACAGAGAATGCATATTAGAATTGTGAATATCTCTACAGAATACCATATTGAGAAAATATTAACTTCAGTCTACATAATGTGGTCATCTCATCAGAATACTATATTAAATTGTGAATTTATCTCTGCAGAATACCATATTGAAAATATTAACTGATCTCACCAATGTAAAGTGGATGCCTTGTGTCTTCTATAGATCGTGTGGGCGCTCCACATTTTATATCCCTCTCCTAAGTAGCTCTAGCCCATCCAATTCTGTGGACGTAGAGTCTAAAGCCAGAATAATAATATATAATAATAATAATAATAATAATAATAATAAAGATGCAAGCAAATTGTGTCGTAGGGGTGTCACTGTGGAGACATCAGCACAAAAGCATACATGAATCTCTGTGATAACTCTTCAAGCAAGTGTGGAGAAACTCTGCCCGATAAGCTCAGTGTTGTTGTGCAGGATTTTCTCTGTCCTCCGTTCTTTCTTCCACCTCAACTGTTCCTGTAGGATGATGTAGAGTGAGCTTTATGTCTCATCACATGCCGAACCACACAAGTTTATGCGTTTCACAATTGTCAAAAGTGATACTTGTTGACCTACAAGGTTATTTATTTGGTCTCTTGTAAATATTAGTCTTATGTTATAACTTGTCATTAGTACCGATCTGTAAAACTTATGAAAACCTGTATTCTTCGCTCCAATTCTGCATTGAGCGTCCAGCTCTCACAGCTGTACAAAGAATGGATAACTTGT
>JADZMA010002213.1:0-12854 GCA_020796225.1 Arion vulgaris
GGAAGAGGAAAAGAAGTAGAAGAAAGTCGCAGTGGTACTATTCTTTGCTTCCTTGCAGGCCCCGGTACTACACAAGAACAAAACACACAAATTAAAGCCCTCATTTTAAATTCATCAAATTTGTTGGAATCCCAGACATTTTTTCTGTAGAGCTGTCATCTGACGAAATGGGTTTAGTTTTCACGGCTTTTAGAATCAAAGTCATCAGCAAACATATCTAATGTTTCATCATCCTTCATATTTTCAGCCATTGTTAGTCTTGATTTCTGAAAGAAGAAGTAGACATTGTGTATAAGAGACATGTTTATTTATAACAACTATGTGGTCTCTGTAGCGTAGAAGTTAGGTGCTCCCTCCCGCTCCAAAGTACTAGGTTCGCCTCCTGTAGCCATCGGGATATTTTTCCAGAGATCCCTAATCTCAATGAAGGTGAGATTGAGTTCCGAGTCCCTTCTCAAGGCCAGATAAATGGAACACATTATAAGGAACAAAAGAACAACTTACAGACACATGCAGATACCACTACATAGCATTGGCCAAAGGGCAAAGCTCAAGTGCCGCTGGATCACTGAAGAAGAAGAAGAAGTTCCGAGTCCATTGAAGATGGATGAAAAAGGCAGACCTCTGCCTGTGTTCAAGTGAGCACGTAAAAGAACAATTGACAGTTTAGTTTGGAATATCTTCATCGCATCTGGGCATGTCAACAGGTGCCTGATCTCTGGCAATATCTCCAACAGTGTCCAGCAATGACCGTACCAGTTCGATTTTGATTGATGCGCCACCATATACCTGGGCAGTTTTTTTCTTGTTACTTCAATCTTCAAACCCAGCTCCTGCCATTGGCAGTTAAAAATTGAGAAGAGCAGACTAGAAAGGCAGTTTCCTGGCAAATTTCATTAGAAAATTTTTTTTATAAAAATTCCTACAAAATATTTTTAGCATCTTCTAAATCACATTGGGGACCATCGCTGGTTTTACAGAGTTTGTGCACTGCCACTGAGATCTTCCTGTGTAAGAAAGAGACTGAGAACACATGGTTACCGAAGTGCAATGATGATGTTCCTATCAATCAATCAATCATGTGGTGGACGAGATATGAGAATCTCTGAATCATAAAGATATTGGCTCAACATTCAGTAGGTACAAAGCAAGAGGAAGACAAAAGATGGAGCGACATCATCAAGAACAGCCTTCTAAAATTAATAACAGCTTACAAAGTGCCTTAGAACAAGCACACACAAGATCACTACATTCCCCCAAACACTTGTAAATGGTGGAAGAGAAGAAGAAGAAGATTCAGTAGGTGCAGATGAGACACATCCATTGAGATAAATAGAAGTTAGGATCAGTTAATCTTGTTGATCAAGACTTTACTCACCTTCAAGTGACCATGGTAACAGACTTGAATCTAAGACACAGTGAACAATAAGACAGTAAAGTTACGTCAGAAAGTTAGAGCTGACCAAACCAGTATCTCACCTTCAAGTGAATCTGGCAAGAGACTTTAATCTAAGAGACGTTTCATTTCAATTATTCCTTTTTATAATTTAAGAACAGTAATTAAAAACCCTCTCAACACTTTTATAAAGAAGTAAATGGCAGAAGAGAAGTAAATGGCAGAAGAGAAGTAAATGGCAGAAGAGAAGAAGCACACACTAGATCACTACATATCTCTTTTCCCCTCCCCATAAAGAAGTAAATGAAAAAGAGAAGATTTCTTTACTCCTTCAACAATCTAACTTAGTGTTCTCAAAGGGTGTCCCCCGGGCACCAGTGAACCCTAGATGCGCCTGAAATCCTAGATCAGGGCACAAAGCAAATGCCAGCGGACACCGGGGAAAAACGTCACAGCACATTATTCTCATAAGCAGAAATAAATGATGAATAAAAGTACGTAGCATTTTCCAATTTTTTTTCTATTTCTTTGCATATTATTTGTTAAGTGATAGTGGATTTTTTTGTAGGACTTTGGAATACAACACAAGAAAGTTTGAGAACCACTAATCTAGACAACTACAAGAAAGTTTGAGAAGCACTAATCTAGACAACTACAAGAAAGTTTGAGCCACTAATCTAGACAACTACAGGAAATTTTTGAGAACCACTAATCTAGACAACTACAAGAAAGTTTGAGAACCACTAATCTAGACAATTCAAGAAAATTTGAGAACCACAAATCAGACAACTACAAGAAAGTTTGAGAAACAATCTAGACAACTACAAGAAAGTTTGAGAACCACTAATCTAGACTACAGGAAAGTTTGAGAACCACTAATCTAGACAACTACAGGAAAGTTTGAGAACCACTAATCTAGACAACTACAAGAAAATTTTGAGAGCCATAATCAAGACAACTACAAGAAAGTTTGAGACCCACTAATCTAGAAACTACAAGAAAGTTTGAGAGCCACTAATCTAGAAAACCCACAAGAAAGTTTGAGAACCACTAACCCAGAAAACTACAAGAAAGTTTGAGAACCACTAATCTAGACAACTACAAGAAAGTTTGAGAACCACTAATCTAGACAACTACAAGAAAGTTTGAGAACCACTAATCTAGACAACTACAAGAAAGTTTGAAAAAGCACTAATCTAGACAACTACAAGAAAGTTTGAAAACCCAAATAATCTAGACAACTAAAAAAGAAAATTTGAGAACCACTAATCTAGACAACTACAAGAAAGTTTGAGAAATAATCTAGACAACTACAAGAAAGTTTGAGAACCACTAATCTAGACAATTTACAAAAAAGTTTGAGAACCACTAATCTGAAACTACAAGAAAGTTTAGAACATAATCTAGAAACTACAAGAAAGTTTGAGAACCACTAATCTAGACAATTTACAAGAAAGTTTGAGAACCACTAATCTGACAACTCAAGAAAGTTTGAGAAGCACTAATCTAGACAACTACAAGAAAGTTTGAGAAGCACTAATCTAGACAATTACAAGAAAGTTTGAGAAGCACTAATCTAGACAACTACAAGAAAGTTTGAGAACCACTAATCTAGACAACTACAAGAAAGTTTGAGAACCACTAACCAACAACTACAAGAAAGTTTGAAAACCCACTAATCTAGACAACTACAAGAAAGTTTGAGAACCACTAATCTAGACAACTACAAGAAAGTTTGAGAACCACTAATCTAGACAACTAAAGAAAGTTTGAGAAGACCTAATCTAGACAATTACAAGAAAGTTTGAGAAGCACTAATCTAGACAACTACAAGAAAGTTTGAGAACCACTAATCTAGACAACTACAAGAAAGTTTGAGAACCACTAATCTAGACAACTACAAGAAAGTTTGGGGAACCACTAATCTAGACAACTACAAGAAAGTTTGAGAACCACTAATCTAGACAACTACAAGAAAGTTTGAGAACCACTAATCTAGACAACTACAAGAAAATTTGAGAGCCACTAATCTAGACAACTACAAGAAAGTTTGAGAACCACTAATCTAGACAACTACAAGAAAGTTTGAGAACCACTAATCTAGACAACTCAAAGAAGTTTGAGAGCCACAATCAGACAACTACAAGAAAGTTTGAGAACCACTAATCTAGACAACTACAAGAAAGTTTGAGAACCACTAATCTAGACAACTAAAAGGGTTTGAGAGCCACTAATCTAGACAACTACAAGAAAGTTTGAGAACCCACTTAATTTCTAGAAACTACAAGAAAGTTTGAGAACCACTAATCTAGACAACTACAAGAAAATTTGAGACCACTAATCTAGACAACTAAAAGAAAGTTTGAGAACCACTAATCTAGAAAACTACAAGAAAGTTTGAGAACCACTAATCTAGACAACTACAAGAAAGTTTGAGAACCACAAATTTCAGACAACTACAAGAAAGTTTGAGAACCACTAATCTAGACAACTACAAGAAAATTTGAGAGCACAACCCAGACAACCACAAGAAAGTTTGAGAACCACTTAATCTAGAAACTACAAGAAAGTTTGAGAACCACTAATCTAGACAACTACAAGAAAATTTGAGAACCACTAATCTAGACAACTACAAGAAATTTTGAGAACCACTAATCTAGACAACTACAAGAAAGTTTGAGAACCACAAACTAGACAACTACAAGAAAGTTTGAGAACCACTAATCTAGACAACTACAAGAAAATTTGAGAGCCATTTAATCTAGACAACTACAAGAAAGTTTGAGAACCACTAATCTAGACAACTACAAAAAAGTTTGAGAACCACTAACTAGACAACTAAAGAAATTTGAGAGCCACTAATCTAGACAACTACAAGAAAGTTTGAGAACCACTAATCTAGACAACTACAAGAAAGTTTGAGAACCACAAACCCAGACAACTACAAGAAAATTTGAGAGCCACTAATCTAGACTACAAGAAAGTTTGAGAACCACTAATCTAGACAACTACAAGAAAGTTTGAGAGCCACTAATCTAGACAACAAAGAAAATTTGAGAGCCACTAATCTAGACAACTACAAGAAAGTTTGAGAACCACTAATCTAGACAACTACAAGAAAGTTTGAGAACCACTAATCTAGACAACTACAAGAAAATTTGAGAGCCACTAATCTAGACAACTACAAGAAAAGTTTGAAACCACTAATCTAGACAACTACAAGAAAGTTTGAGAACCACTAATCTAGACTACAGGAAAGTTTGAGAACCACTAATCTAGAAAACTACAAGAAAGTTTGAGAACCACTAATCTAGACAACTACAAGAAAGTTTGAGAACCACTAATCTAGACAACTACAAGAAAATTTGAGAGCCACTAATCTAGACAACTACAAGAAAGTTTGAGAACCACTAATCTAGACAACTACAAGAAAGTTTGAGAACCACTAATCTAGACTACAGGAAAGTTTGAGAACCACTAACTAAAAAACTACAAGAAAGTTTGAGAACCACTAATCTAGGCAACTACAAGAAAGTTTGAGAACCACTAATCTAGACAATACCTGATCTTTTTCAGTCAAATGCTTGGGGGTAAAGGGCCCATTCGTTCATTGAGTTTATAGATATCAATGAGACCTTGCTGTACCAGTCTGTCGCACAAAAACCGTTAATCAGCATCACCTTCTGGGGTTCAGTATTGCTTTTTTTTACCCGCCTCTTTTATTCTTTCTGTTGCCTGTCCAGATGTCTTCTGCTTCTTGTTCTATACAGACAATCAAGACATAGATCATTTATTTGTTCTATCTGATAACAAATGTGATGCAATCATAATGGAAATCTTCTTCATCTTCTGCATTCTCACTAGATTGGGATTTGGGTTCTTTTAATAAAAGGCGCCGTGTGCTCAGATTATCAGCCACGCCTTCTTGGACGCAGGGAAGTCTGCTACGGGGCAATTCTGAGGATATATAATTCTATGATTTCGCTTCCCCGGGGGACTCCCTTCCGCAGTAAGTTTTAGCCACTTGGGGATAGGTCTGACATTCTTAACTCTTCCACGCCTTATTTCCTCAATTAAGCAGTTAATTCAGGAAAAAAAAAAAAAAAAAATTACTATCCCAACTACTTATCAATAAATAAACATATATATATTATTATATACTAAATTGAAGTAAACTGACAACCTAATAGAACAAGTTAAAAGTACTATAATAAAACAGAAGAAAGTAAAACTGAAAGACTTCTTATAAGGGGAAACAACCTAGGCAGTGTGGCTTAAAGCTCAACGGACTTCCGCCATGGGGAAATGTGGCTTAAAGCGTGGGAAAAAGTTAATGCGTGGCATATCTCCGAGGAGATTGGCGACGAGAATCCGCTATCCCCTTCCTCATGTAGGGGTCCACCATGTTATGCGCCCCTTTCGCCTGGTGCATCCGCTTTCGCAAGCATTTGTTTTAGGTTAACATTCTGCGGACACATGCATCCGATTTCAGCCAAACCTCTAGTCGTCTCTTACACATGCGGGGAGGTAACAGTGGTTCTATTTTTTTACACCCCAAATTTGGGACCCCTAATCAGCTGGCATAATTGAAATCATGGATATGCATATGTCGACAAGAAATTGTTCATATAGTAACACACACATCTTGGGTAGAAAGTCAAAGAATCCGTTATACCATATGGTAAATACAATGTAGACCAGTATTTTATTGTCTGTCGGACACGATGTGTATGTCAACATCACCGCCGGGCCCTATTCCCAGTGCTTTTGGTACCAATTTAGGCTGGACTGAGAGCCGAGGTCTGAAAATTCCCCACGTGGAATGAACCTGTACCACTAGCATAAGAAGTGAAAAATTGATATGGAGCAAGAAATTGTACTTAAATAACAAAACAATGATATGTAGAAGGTCTGAAATAAGGAATAAATTGGAAAGCGTCTAAAAAGGAATAAGTTGGAAAGCATCTGAAATGAAGTGAATAAGATGGGAAGTGTCTGAAATGAAGTGAACATGTTGGAAAGCATCTGAAATGAAGTGAATAAATTGGAAAGCTTTGAAAAGAAGTGAATAAGTTGGGAAAACATCTGAATGAATGAAAAGATGGGAAGCGTTTGAAATAAGTGAATAAAGATCTGAAAAGAAGTGAATAAGATAATCTGAAATGAAGTGAAATGTTGGAAAGCATCTGAAATGAAGTGAATAAATTGAAAGCCGTCTGAAAAGAAGTGAATAAGTTGGAAGCATCTAAATGCAAGTAAATAAGATGGAAGGTGAAATGAAGTGAATAAGTTGAAGCGTCTGAAATGAGTGAATAAGATGGGAAAGTCGAAATGAAGAGTTGGGAAAAGGTCTGAAATGAAGTGAATAAGATGGAAGCGCCCGAAAAGAAGTAATACGTTGGACAGCATCTGAAATGAACACGTTGGAAAGTGTCTGAAATGAAGTGAATAACATGGGAAGCGTCCGAAATGAAGTGAATAAGATGGAAGCGTCTGAAATGAAGTGAATGTTGGGAAGCCCCTCTGAAATGAAGTGGGAATAAGATGGAAGTGTCTGAAATGAAGTGAACACGTTGAAAGCATCTTAAATGAAGGAACACGTTAAAGCGCCTGAAATGAAGTGAATAAGATGGGAGGCGTCTGAAATGAAGTGAATAAGTGGAAAGCGCCTGAAATGAAGTGAATAAGATGGGAAGCGTCTGAATAAAGAAACACGCTGGACAGCCTAAAATAATATGTTGGAAAGTTCTCTTCTTCTTCAGGATCTCTGGTCGTCGCTAATTTACTGGGACTACAAATGGGCAGACAGCTTCAGGTCTGTCAGGTTTCCAAAGCTTAGTTTCAAGTCGACTGGTGGGCCACATGTTGCTTCTCAGCTCCAGAAGAGGACAGCCTGCAGGAATGTTTGGTGTCTGTTCTGCCTGCTGACACTGGCAGAGCTGTTGACTTTTTCCCTAGTCGATAAGTTTTTTGTTGAGTCTAAAAAGGTGCCCGTACGTGGTAATAAAAGACTCTGGTTGTTCTTGTAGGTCTTTGAGGAGTCTTTTCCATAATCATACCCAGTGTTTGTCTTCCAGTCTACTGCAGATTTTCTCTGTGTGAGGGTTTTGACCTCTTGAAAAGACAAGGGTTGGTAAATTTGCTCTTGGCACTGCCCTCCTTAGCTAAGACATCAGCACTCTCATTGCCTGCAATGTCACAGTGAGATGGAATCCACTGAAAGTGAATTTCTGCCTTTTCTGAAAGCTGAGCAAGTTCTCTTTGTAGTTTTTGACGGGTGCTGTCAGGGGATTTAGCCTCCAGGGTTTGTATAGCTGACAATGAGTCTGTAAGAAATACCATCTTGCTTGCAGCTGTTTGCAGCTTATTCATGTGCTGTGCTGCCATCAAAAGGGGCTATGAGTTCTGCTTTGTAGTTGGAACATATTCTTCCAGTAGGAGCCGCTAGAGACACAGTGGTAGCATCTGGGTGCCTAATGTACACCCCTGCTCCACCATTCATGGTTGCGTCCATTGCCGATCCATCTGTGTAAATTCTTATCCAGCTGTCTTCGGGAAACATGTAATGGAGATGTTCCATTGTATTGCTTTTTTTACTAGATTAGGCTCGGCATCTTGCTTAATAATTTAGGGATGGAGGTTGAGAAGTTTAGTGGTACTGAGTCTGGTTCCCAGTGATCAAAAAGCAATTCTTCAGGTATGGAATTATGATTTAGTAGTTCCAAGTATGATTTTCCTATTTCTTTTGCTTTGTGGTTTAGACTTTTGCGCTTTAGTCTGTTCTTTGTTCTAGCCGCCATTTTTTCATGCAGTGGATGGTGAGGCATTCTTTTGATCCTTTCAGTTGTAGAATCATTTTTCTCCTTCCTTCTGTCTTCCAAACGGGATGTTGGCTGCCTTTTCCATTTCTACAATTGGTGTAGATTTCATGGCTCCTAAAATAGTACGCAGACACCTGTTTTGTGTTTTTTCCAGTATCGATTTGTTGAATGGGCTGCTGATATCCATGTCGATGATGCATATTTCGAGGTCGGGTCTAACTGCACCAGTGTACACCTGACTCAGGATTCAATATCACTCCCAGTAGTTCCAGCCAGCTTCCGATCACACTTTTTTTCCCCAAGCCTTTCTGTTTGTTTCCATTATGTGATGTTCCATGTCAGACGATGTCAAGCTTAACTCCCAAAAAGGTGGAAGAGGGAACGGACTTTCAGAAAATTTTCCCAGTCGAAGTGTTCTTTCTTTGTTGACAATAGAAAAGCTTGCTATAGTTTTGCTCCGGGTTATTTCTAGACCCCATTTACTTGCCCACATTATGACGCTGTTCAGGCTGGCCTGAGTTTAAAGATGGCAGGACCCAGAACTGAGGTGTACCACACAGCCAGATCATCACATGGAGAGAGGTACATGTCGGCAGAGTTTGTGGCAGATCATTAAATCCCGGGAAAGTAATGGGACAGTACGTTTTCCCTGGGGGACTCTGCTCATTGAATCTGGGCCCGTGCACTCCATCCAATTTCAGATGCTTGTCTATGGTAAAAAAGCTTTATCCAATAGGCATTCTACCCGTATTCCACTGCATAAGAGCTTGAGTAGCAAACCATCTTTCCAGACTTTGTCGAAGGCCTTAGACATGTCGAAGAACACAGTGAGGGTTTTTTCTTTCTGGAAGCCATTTTCTATGTCCTAAGAGGTATCCTTGGTCATCAGTGCTTCTATGCTTCCTGTAGCCTGTCTGGGCTGGATCCAGTTTATGGTTGATTCTAAACCACTGGAGTCTAGTGGTTTACCTTCCAGCAGTTTTGCAGGGAACGCAAACTTATAGGTCTGTAGCTCATGGATCCTTTTGTCTTTTCCACTTTTGAAAATTGGGTGGATTGTGGCATTTTTCCAGATGTCTGGGGCTTCCCCCTGTCTCCCAAATATTGTTAAAATCTGGAGTAGAAGACTGTGCTATTTGGGGCCCATTTGTTTGAGCATGTCGTTGATACTCCATCTGGTCCCGGGGCCTTTTTTACGGTGAGCTTTTTCAGTGCTCTCTGCAGCTCAGTCAGTGTGATGTCCACCCCCATACAGGGTTCACGTTGCTTTTGAATGAAGCATTTATCTCACTTCTGACTTCTTCCTGCTCCGACTTATTGAGCATGAGCTTTTTTGCTTGTAACACTGGGCCATCAGGGTGGCTGCTCGCTTTTCCCGGAGAAATTTTTCTCCTTGCTGGAGAAAATGTTTTCCCCCTAGATGGGTGTCATGTTTAGGCTTTTTTAAGTCTCACAACTTTTTAGATCTTCCCTGTTCAAAGAGGCGTCTTTTTTTTCCAAAGGGTTTCTACACTGCTGGTTCTTTCTCTAACATAAAGGGCCTTCTCTATTGTGTTGATTACATTTTGTCCGTTTATGTAGTTCCATTGTATTCTGGCACTGCAAAGGGAGCTATGGAGAACTTCCATCTCTGGTGTCCAATATGGCTTGTAGTTTTTCTCCTCCTCTGGGTATAGCCTTTTTTCAGCATCTAAATGGCTTTATTGAATGAACGTGATCTCTGTCCACTTTTCCTGATTGATTAATTCTTTACAGTACTTGTTCTAGTTCTTTGGGAAAAGCTTCCAGTCTGCCTTTTGTAATTCCAGCTAGGGGGAGAGTTTTAAGTTCCTCCTTGTAAATGTTATTTATGAGGGGTTTCACTGGTCTATGGTCACCACCTCCAATCTGGTCGCAGACTTGCTTTGGTTATCCTGTGAATGTCGTCTGTAGCAAAGCCCGATCTGGGTGCTTGTTAGCGCCACCGTCGTGAGTAACATGTGTGAGGATCATCTGGGTGGTTGAGAATGGTGAGACTTTGGGGTCAGCCATTCTTCCGCTTTCACCTCGAGGATCTAGCGGTCAAGCCCCAGCTTGGTGAGTGCTGAAGTCTCCTACTAAAGCAAGTTGTCATCTTTAACTTTGATAGCTTCCAGCTCAGTTTGAATGGAGGGTGGTGAGTATATATTGTATAGTGTCATCTTAGTGTTGTTGATAAGGGGTTGAACAGCTATGAATTCTTTCTCATCTGATTGGACCTGTGAAGTTCAACTGCCGGGGATGGAATTAAACTAGTGTTACTTTCTCCACCCTTATGTCTATTTTCTATCTTGACGGAAGGTTTCAAATCCTAATGCTGAATCTATTTCCCAGATTAGGCGCCTTGGGTACAGCAGATGTCAATCTTTTCTCTCCGCAGACGTCTCTAGCTCTCGTTTTTGTTGGTTACCCTTCTGATTCCATTGCATAAATTTAGGGGGGAAAGTTTGTCCTTGCTGCCAGTAGTAATAAACCCCGTCCTCCCTGGCTTTTCAAGAATCAACAGGGGCCAGTAGCTGGGGTGGACCCCTTTGAGGCAGGGGTCTCGGTCCCACCACCACCTGGCTGTTTCCCATGGTGGTGGCACCACAGTTATATAAATATTTGCGCATGGCCATTTGAGTTGTTCGAGTGTCGATTCCCCGCCAATAATGGCTGACATTCGCTTGAGGGCATCTTTTTTTAGGGTTTTTTCTAGCAGTTGCAGTCCTGCTGACAGATCTGTCTTCCGGTTTGTCTGGAGTCGCCACTTTTAGATGACTTCAGCCTTCTGTTGCCGGGCTCACCAACCCAGGCTTTTATGCAGGGTGGGAAAAGGGCCCGAAATGAAGGAATAAGATGGGGTGGTCTGAAATGAAGTGAATAGATGAAGCCTGAAATGAAAGTGAATACATGGGAAGCGCCCGAGGAAGTGAATAAGATGGGAACATCTGAAATGAAGAGAATAAGTTTGGGAAAATGTCTGAATTAAGTAATGAGATTAGAGGTATAAGTTCATGGACGGTTCAACTTTACTGCAACTGGTCACCCCATAATTCTCCGTCATGGGAAAAAGAATATCAAAAAATGCTAAACCTGGAAAAGTTTCGGGGAACTAATTCCAGAATGAAAGTCCCCACCCACAAAAAAGCAACCTGCACCGCATAAATGCATATGGTCACGCGAATGTAGCAACACAAAACTGTTCATCACTTGAATAGCAATTTTGTCGAAGGGGACATCAATCACGGAAAATCCAGCTTTCTGCACTGCAATATAACTGCATACGCAGATTGAGCTTATTATATAACCGCTGTCCGCCATTTTCTGAATACACACAACAAACGCACGGTTGACACAGCAAAAGCATTCCATGTAACAGTCACAGCTCAAGCGTTGCTCAAGCACTAACTCAGTAGCTCAGCAACGAAACCGGAAAATACCCACCAAACATGGCGGAATGCCTAGCAAAGTCGTATTCAGAATCAAACCGTCTGACTTGAATGGCTCCTCCGATTCCGCCATTAGGCTGATTTTCTAGAGGGACTTTTTCTTGTGTTCGCGTTAGGAATTCAGGCGAGCCTGGCATGGCGCTCTGACTGATTTTTGCATGAAGGTCTGCTTTCCTTTTATCAGTGTCCCCTGCTACACAGTCGTGGCCTTTTCCTACCTAGGTAGTAGAAGCGCTCAAGATTAAATAAATAAGATGGGAGTGTCTCAGATGAGTTCAACACAGAACTGGCATAAGACATTTGCTTTTAATTGAAACAAAATGGTTGTCGGCTCATTTCACACGCATGATCAACTAGTAAAGGAACTGAACCTCCTGCATACTTGGGTCTAAGAAATGGGAAGTGACAGATACCTCAGTACCTTATAGTCACGATAGTTACCGAGGCCCAAATTGAGTGTAAAGAATAGAACTAGTTACCGCCATGCATGTCGAAGAGCGACTAAGAGGTAAGGAGGGGCAGCTATCCCACACCGTAAAAACACCAGATGGCTACAGAACGGAGAGCGAACCGAGTAAACGCTGGCTGAAACCGGACACATCGCCAAAGGATAAGCACCAGAACTCCAAATGGCGCTGAAGATGTGACGAAACCCACCCATGCTAAGGCTGCATGATTCAGATTTCCACATGAATAGAATTTTGGGAGATCTGGTACATCAGTCTGGGCGGATCGCAGAAGAGAGAATTGGAAACAAAATGGTTGTCAGCTAATTTTCCACACCGCATGATTAACAAGTAAAGGGACTGAACCTCCGCATACTTGGGTCTAGAATGGAAGTGACAGGTACTCATACCTTTATGGTCTGCAGAAGACTATAAAAAAATTTTTCCCCCTGGATATCATTGAAAGTACTTACTCTAAAGCAACAAACTAGAAAGAACAAATTCTTAGAGAACAGCATACAAAAATAAGAACACAAAAAAGGGGGAAACATAATAGTATTGACAACAAAACATTCAAAGAAAACAATAGACAAAAGAACTATAATATACAGCAGAGATTTCAGAAACAGTGGATGCTTCTTCTTCTGCATTTGCTCATGAATTCAGGTCCCCCCCATATTAGCCTCCACGTGGTTGGGGGGTTTGTGTGCCTTTAGGATCCTTCAGGTTTGGGGGGGCCCCC
>JADZMA010002214.1:0-12854 GCA_020796225.1 Arion vulgaris
GATCTGACATTAAAAACCCGACTGGAAATAAGGCACGAAGTCTTCCGGGCCCCTTCCCGACCGCCTAAATCTGCCCAATCAGCATCAGAACCAAGACTAGTATCTACAACGGGGAAAGTTCAACATTGCTTTACCCGGGTGGAATGCTGGAGAATGACAAAAAGGATATGTCCCGACTCTCCCCTTTTACAACTTGTCTGCGAAAAATCTTACGCGTGTTTCTGGTCATACTATCTTGAACCCAAAAATTTCTTGCACGATGCCAACAAAGAATATGGGCCTTTTTCTCCCAAGACGACCCGGAATGGATTGGACTGTGATGCCCCATAGGGGGCCCGACCGAAAAAAGCACTGAGATGGACTCCCAAAGGGGAGGCAAAACGTGGAAAACCCAAAACGACCTGGGAAAAAGGATAGGCAAAAACTGAAAGAAAGGTTTGCTGGAACACAATACAGAGGAAAATGAACGGGGAAAATTGGGGGGCGTTTTTTGCTGCCCTAAACGCCAAGGGTATAACAGGCTAAAAAGAAAACCATTATACTGGCTAATTCATTTTTCATTGCAATATAAATGCGTTTGATGGTTAAACATATTACGGGTTTGGGGGTTTAAAATCATTTTTCCCTTTTATTCGTCTTCTATTGTATTTTTTTAATTATTATTAATTATTGATGTAAATTTTCCCTTTTTGTGTCCTGATATGACATTATCAGTGATTTAATTTAAATTGGCATACGGTTTTCAAGTCGGGGCGGGGGCGGTTGGTGTATCTTCATCAGTAGTAACCACCCAGCAACCCCAAACATTTCATCGTCTGAGTGGACAAATTTAAATTTATGAACTAACCAACAATGAAAGGGCGAAACCCCAAATTTTTCTGTTTACATTTTTTCATCTCTTCTTCCCAATTTCTTCTCTTGTTCTGATATGAATGGGAAAAAGAAAAATTTTGCAGCATTTCAGACCCAAAAATATAAAACCCACATTTCCAGAACCAACTTCCGGGAGGTAGGAGGATCAAATCGGTTCCCCATTGGGAAAAATCGCGTTCGGGAAAAGAACTTTCCCAAACCCCTTTTTTTTTGGGTTCATAAAAGGGTTGGTTTTGGGTTGATATTACCAATATCTTTCATTGGGGGTAAAGTGTGCTCCCGTTTTACTTTAGACAGGAAAATCTCAGCACAAAAAAAAAAAACTCTATAGCACCGGCGAGGGGCCCATGTATGTTAGAAGATGGTAAAGTTACTTTTAGATATTTTTTTTATTTAATATTTTTAATGAATTTTGTTCTGGCAAACTTTCCGGCCTGTTTTTCTCCATTTGATAATTTTTAACCAATTTTTTTCCAATTTTTTGCTTTTTTAATGGTTCTTTTTACGTTTTTTCTAAGCTGAAAAACGGATACCTTTTTTATCGTCCGTTCTTTTTTCCAAAGTTTTTCGAAACTCTTTTTTCTCAAAACCCAAACTGAAAATCAAGGGATCTTTTTGGAAAAATAATTTTCCGAATGGCTTTTTTCGAAGGAGCGAACCCCAAGTACCTTTTTTTGGAAAACCAAGAACCGAATCAATTTTTTTAACCCTTCCCCACTTTTTTTTTTCCCCCCCATAAATTTCTTTTGAAAAAATTAAGGTTTTGATGGGTTAAAAAATTTAAAAAACAATTAAAAAACCTCCCCCCAATTCTCTGATTGAATATGCTACCCCCCCAGAGCCCCCAATTCTCCCGATTGAGCCGATGCTGCCAAAAGGGCCCCACTAATTCTCTGGTTTAGTCGATGCTACCCAAATTAAACCCCCACTAATTCTCTGATTGAGTCATCCACGCCACAAAAGCCCCCCTAATTCTCTGATTGGGGCCCATGCTACTACAGAACCCCCCACTAATTCTCCCCATTGAGTCGATGCTGCCCCCAAAAGCCACCTAATTCTCTGATTAGTCGATGCCCACAGAACCCCACTAATTCTCTGATTGAGCCCTGCTCATACAGAGGCCCCCCTAATTCTCTGATTGAGCCCATGCTACGCCACAAGACCCCCCACCCAATTCTCTGATTGAGCCGATGTTTCCCCAAGACCTCCCCAATTCTCCTGATTGAGCCCTGCTACGCCACAGAACCCCCACTAATTCTAAATTGAGTCGATGCTACGCCACAAGACCTCCCCCAATTTCTGATTGAGCCCATGCCTGCCCCCCTAACCAATATTCCCCCTGAATTTAACCGTTGGTCGATTGCCCCGCCCCCCTTTTCAGAGAAACCCCCCACTAATTCTCTGGTTGAGTCGATGCTACCCAAAAGAACCCCCCTAATTCTCTGATTGAGTCGATGCTACGCCCATAGACCTCCCCCTAATTCTCTGATTGAAAATCGATGCTACGCCACATAGACCCCCTAATTCTCTGATTGAGCCGATGCTACCTTCATAAAACCCCCTAATTCTCTGATTGAGCCGATGGGGGGGAAAACCCCCCTTTTTTTAAACCATCCAACTGTAAACTAAAAAGTAATATCAACTACGGGATGGGTTTTTGTAAATTTTTTGGGTTTTCCCGTTTTTATTCCCCGTGTTGCCAATTTGCCTTTTAGTGCTAGATCTAACACTATTTTTGTGATCTGCCTTTTTTTAAAAATTTGATCCTTAGCACCTAACCCAAAACTAGCACTGAAAAAAAATTTGTTAGCACTTTTAGCCCTTCTTTTAGTTTGGTTTTGAATCGAAAATCTTACAAAAAAAAAACAAACACAGAAAATGTATTACAACGAGATCCGGGTAATGGAAATTTTTGGGGTGAGAACAACTCTCTAGGAAAATCCGTGCGCGTTTGGTATAGCTGTAGCCTCCCAAACAAATGGTGTACCTTTTTCAATCTTGTTGACTTGCCCCCTTCTGTATTTGCTCTCAGTTCATGTTTTTTAATTTCTATAATTTTCAAACCAACGGAGGACTGTTCAAATCATAAAAGAAAATTTCCCCATTCAGCAAGGTTAAACAAAAAACCCCTATTTGCAAAAAAATTTCCCAAAAAGGGAAAATTTAAAAATCCTTTCTTTTCCAAAGTTACTTAAATAAAAGATTCATCTAAAACTCATTGCAAGTATTATAGACATGACATTTTTTGGTAAGTATTTTTTTTTTGAAGACATTTTTGAAACAAAAAACATAAACTTGCTAGTCCATGTCAAATCTTCCCCTTACAAGTTTCGTTGCGAGAAAGATGATAAATATCTACATTTAGGCCAATTTAGCAATGTTTTTTGTTAATTTTATCATTCAATTCTTGTGATCCCCTTGGTAGACTTGTGCAAAAAAACCATATCGGACAGTGAAATGGTTTAAAAAAAGGGTTTGGATGCATCTTCAAAATGTTTCCAAAAAATTGTAAAAAATATTTTTTCCCTTCCAAAGGTTTATTTCGTTTGGGAAGAAAATTCTGTTTTTCCCGGATGAATCCCAAATGACATCACTGTAAACAAGTTTTGGGTATTTTGTAATTTAAACCCGTAAACTCACAAAAAAAGTAATTCATACATATCTTAATATGGTGTTTTTAGACAAATTAATGCAGATGCCTTGTAAATGCAGTCAAAAATAATTAGATGAAAAGAAATTAAACATGAAAAATCTTCTGGCTATTGGGACTGTTCGAGTGTTGGTGGGACAAATAACGGTGTTTTTAAGACGTTGAAGGGAATTCCCGGGTTTTAAACTTATTTAAATTGTATACCCTTTTTTACAATTTTTCAGTGTCCCATGTTGTGCTGCATCATTGCCCCAAAAAACAAGAGTTTTTAGTAAGTGAGACTTATAAATGGTTTTCCCGAGTTCACTGAGACAAATTTCTTACAGTCCCCAAATTTCCCGAGCATTTGATAAGGAACCCCGAAAATCTTAAATTCTTGTGCAACCAGGTGGTTGAATTGAACCAACAATCAACGAAAATTTTTAAAAATGGAAAAATTAAAACTCCCTTTTCTTGCAAATTTTTTAAGAAAAAAGTTACATTACTTTTCTGTATGAAATGTATTGTGACCCCCAGAATGAGTTATTTTATTTTTTTGCATCCCCAAATTTTAAAACATGTTCAAAGTAACAAACTTTTGAATCAAATACTGCTGATAAAACAAAATTGTTTTCTGATCTATCTTTTATCACATCTGTTAACATGTTAGTACTGCCCCAACCCAAAAAAAATTTATCCTCTTGATCCTAACACTAACATTGAAAATTTCTGGATCCAAAACCCGCTGGGTTCTAGATTTGAAAAAGACGGGAAATTTATAATTAAACAAATTTCTTCTCAAGTAACTCACCTCCGCAAAGGGGACAAAACTTTTTTTGATTAAACTTGTACAAAAAAGCTGCATAATCGTCCCGCCAGAAAACATTGATATTTTGAAAATATAAAAAAAAAATTCTCAGTGCAAAAAAACATTGACAATTTTAAAAAAAATATTATTCCTTTGGAAATTTTTTTAAATGAAAAATGAAAACATCAATTGAATTCAGTACAACATCATACATTTAGTTACATGGACTAAAATTCAACCACGAGACATTTTGGTCTGAAGTTTTCAATTATACAGATTCTTCAGGAGGTAACCCCTTCAAAGACGTTGCAACTTTTTCCCCAAATTTATTAATTTTCCCAAAATTTTATTGCTAAATGGAACGGTTATTAACCCGCATGAATGTCGTGAAAAAAAAATGAAAAAAAAAATGCATCTGCCCCCTGCTTTCAGCAATTCTTAACCCCGTAAAATATGGATTAAAAGGCATAATAAATCCTAAAAAAAAATTTTAAAATTTCCTAAAGATGTCACCGCCAAAAAAGGGAAAAATGGTTTATTTTGACCCAACAAAAAATTTGAAGATGTGCATTTTGACTTTAAATTACGATGAAATACTATTCGAGGGTGTAATTAATACAACACAATTGGGAAGTAAACTGTTTTAAGACATTTTTTTTAGCATTAAAAAAAATTTATAGCACTTTCTAGCACTTCCCCCCCAAATCTAGCATTAAAAAACCCATTTACATTTTTGGGAACCCTGCAGGGCATATGACCCCAAAAAAATTCAGATGATTTTTCCCATTGTAAATGGCGCCAGACAAAAATTCAGTCTGACTTTTAAAATTTCAATGAAAACTTTTATTTGAATTTGCTAAATTTGTACCAAAATATTTTTTTGGGACTTTTTCCCAGCATTTAAAAAAAATTTCTTTCACTTTTTAAACTAAAATCTAGCCTAAAGCCGATTTACATTTTGGGAACCCTGGTTTCATTAAACAAATATAACATCTTTTTAAATTATTAATTTTTCCCAAAGGGGTTAATTATTAAATGGGTTGGTCATCTAATGAGAATGGAACCACATTTACTACCATCACGTGCCCCACAATAATCGACCTCAGGGCGCAGGGGACAGGCAGGGCCAAAAACACATTTGGGTAGATAACATCTTAAGTCCCTGGGCCATGGAATGAAATCAAGCCAAAAACACCTGGCACAGGAAAAAGAAAACTAAGTCTCCCCCCGACGCCTAAAAAATGTAGTTAAGATAAGATAAGTTAATTATTATTTTAATTTTTTTGTTGGCATACGCGCTTTGTATAACCAGTACAAAAAGGGACGTCCTTGGGTTGAAAAAAAACATACCTCCAGAATCTTTTAAACCTCTATTTAACAAACAAACAAAACATCTTTTTTAAACCAAAGCAGCACAAAAAATGGAAAAACTAAATAGATATTTCAAATAAAAAAATAGACATACCCAAAAAATTCACTCATTCCGTACTAACTTTTCTATAAAAGGGGCCAAAAGGGGGTATTAAAATTTAATAATTTTTCTGAAATCATTGGGTTTTTAAAAAAAAAGTTCTGAATTTAAAAAAACACATTCTGATCCAATTTTTGGGGCTGGTTTTTTTTTATCTAACAAAACTATATAAACCTACATCGAGGGCCCATCCCGGGGTTTAGTTTTTAAAATATTTTTATTAAAATTTAAAATCCATAAAAAAAAATGTAGGAATAAAGGGGTTTTCCGTGTGATTTTCAATTTAGTATGTTTGTATTAATACTAGAAGACTTGATGGAAAACACAAAAACAAGCTAGTCCTTTTTTTTTCTCCGTCCCGTAGACAGTCCCCGCAATTTCTATCCCGTGAACCCAATTTTGAAACGGGGGTTTTCTCACTAAAAATTTGGGCCGCCCCCCGTGGACGCTGGGCGTTCTAGGGGGCGATAGTGGGTTCAGAAAAAATTTGGCAGGGTGTTCAATCGATTATGGGGCTTTGGGTCCTTAAAAAAAAATTATTCATAAATATTTTAAAAAAAATTATTTTCTGATTTTTGGGGTTTAATAATCATTTAAAATTTAAATTCTGCATTTAAATTCATCTTATGCCCGTCTTACACAATCTATGTTTTTCTTTAATTTTCTATTTCATCATATAATCTTTTAAAAAATTTACCCTGTATTACAGAAATATATATATCAATTTTCCCTGTGAAAAAAAAAAGAAAATGTTTTTATGTGGGAGGGCGTTTACAAACTGTTTTTAATGTGGAGGGGAGGGGGTTTCAAAGTTTATGTTTGGGACAAAGTGGGCGGTGGGCCGAAAAGTTTGGGGAAACTATGGGTTTTAAAATTTTTCCAAAAAAGCTATACGGGAAATTACATGGACATGGTTAAACCCCTAACTACTTTAAAAAATATACAAATCGATGTCGAAAACGTTGGAAAAAGAAAGGAAAATGGTTTTTCCCAAATTTTAAAAAAAAAATGTTATCCCCATACGGGATTACTGGGCCGGGGCCCCAAATTTTTAATTTCATGCAGTAAAAAAGGTATTAGATTTTCTCATGGTTCCACAACACTTTAAAATTCTTTTGGGCATAAAGAAATCGGGGATTTGGGGCATTTTAAATAACAATTTTTGGGATCAAAAAGTTTTCAGTAAAGGGCAAGGTTTACAAATGCCCCTAAACCCCCCTTTTAATTCATTTAAAAATCTTTCCCGTAAAACCAACCCAACAAATTTCCCTTTTCTGAATTTTTTTTAAAAAACAAATGATGTCTACAAAACCTTTGCAAGTAAAATCCCGTTAACCCCTTAATTCTTTTTCTCGTGGGCTTCCCTTTAAAATGGCTCCCTTCCATAATACTTTCAAATTTCGGTCGTTTAAAAAAAGTCCCCCAAAAATTTCTTCAATTTAACCATAACTATTTTAAAATATTTAAAAAAATTTAGACAAACAATACAATTTAATTGGGGAAATGGTTTAAAAATACTTCAAATTTACAAAAAATGAGACAAACAATATTCAAATTTAATAATGAAACCCTAATAATTTAAAAAATCAAAAGAGATAAAAAATATAAATTTAATAATGGAACCCATAACTACTTTTAAAATTTAAAATGAGATAAAAAATAACAATTAATTTGGGAATTTTAACCCCTAAATAATTTAAAAAAATGAGCCATAAAAAACTTCAATTAATTTTTGGAACCATTTAAAAATACTTTAAAAAATTTTAAAATGAGCTTAAAAAACTTCAATTTAATAATGGAACCATAATCTTTAAATTTAAAAAATTAGACAAACAATATTCAAATTTAATAATGGAACCCTTTAAAAAAATTTAAATTTAAAATGGAGACAAACAATACTTCCCTTTTAAATAAATTTGAACCCCATTGTAAAAACTTCAATTTAATAATGGTTAAAAATACTTTAAAAATTTTTAAAAACAAGGCATAAAAAACTTCAATTTAATAATGGAAAATAAATACTTTAAAAAATTTAAAAAATGAGACAAGCAAATACTTTAATTTAAATTTAATAAATTTAAAAAAACAAAAATTCAAAATTTAAAAGGAAAAAACAAAAAAAAATTTTCCCCCTTTTTAATTTTAATTTAAGAAATATAACCCAAAATTAAAATTCAATTTTAAATTAGGAGACCCAAAAAATGGTTTAATTTTTTAAAATTGGAAAACTATGGCAATCTTCAAATTTTAAAATGAGATTTTATAAAAATTTTTCCCTTCAAATTTTAATAAATTTTTGAACTTTTAAAATTTTCCCCCAGTTTAATAAAAAGACATAACCCCCCCAAAGGCCCCTTCCAAATTTTTAAATTTTGGCATAAAAATACTTCAATTTAATAATGAGACTATAAAAATATTTAATTTAATTGAGACTATAAAAATACTTCCAAATTTTAAAAATGAAACTATAACAATACTTTAATTTAATAATGGGTTTAAAAAAAACTTCAATTTAATAATGAGACTATAAAAAAAACTTCCCAATTTTTAAAAATGGGCTATAAAAATCTTCAATTTTAATGAGACCCAAAACAATACTTAATTTAATAATGAGCTATAACAATACTTTAATTTAATAATTTAGACTATAAAAATACTTCAATTTAATAATGAGATATAAAAAAAGCTTCAATTTAATAATTAAGGGCTATAAAAATACTTCAATTTTTAAAAATGAGGGCATAAAAAAACTTTAATTTAAATTAAAAAGGCTATAAAAATCTTCCCAATTTTTAAAAATGAGACTATAACCCAATTTCTTCAATTTAATAAATAAATTTATTCAATACTTCAAAATTTTAAAAAAGAATATAACCCAAAACTTTAATTTAATAATGAGACTATAACCCAAAACTTTAATTTAATAATGAGACTATAAAAATACTTTAATTTAATAATGGGGACTATAAAATATTAATTTAATAATGAGACAAAAAAAATACTTTAATTTAATAATGAGACTAAAACAATACTCAATTTAATAATGAGACTATAAAATACTTCAATTTAATAATGAGACTATAACAATACTCAATTTAATAATGAGACATAATAATACTAATTTAATAATGAGAATATAATAATCTTCAATTTAATAATGAGACTATAAAAATATTTCCCAAATTAATAATGAGACTATACAAATTAAAAAAAATTTTTACCAGCCTTTTCAAACCTTAGGTATGAACTGCCTGTCACTTTATATTTCTAACACTTAGTATCCAGGATGTAGGAGGGCCAATTACATTCCTCACGTGTGTGACGTCTAGTATGGATTAAACCCCATAAACCATCGAGTCCGAGCATATGCAAACGCTTATGCTTTACGATAATCTGTCCCACTTACACTAATCCGTCCCACTTACGCTAATCAGTCCACAATGATTGTCTAACTTAATAATGACATGATCTTGTTTTCATATCTCCTATTTTTTTTCCTTCCTCAATCTTCTCATTTTTCACTTTTAGTTTCTATCACATCTTGAGAAAATGGCTTGACTGTCACCCCTGGACATGCTGGAGGCGGGGTAAGGGGTGCCGACTTTCTTGAAAAACAATGCCCGACTAAAGCGGGCAAAAATAGGGACAGAGCCGATATCACAATGAGTACGCTCTCATTTATGTGATATGGGCAAGTCTCGGACACGGGAACGAGGCGAGAATTGGGAATTTAAGTTTGGACACTTCGTGGTAGAGAGTGGGGGCATACTAAGCAACTCTGGGTACGGTGAGCAAATGGATTTTGGGATGACTGTTTCAGAGGAGGACAAAGCACGCATGGGAATCCCCAAGGGCCATGACGTCGATCGCATACAGGGCTGTGCGGTAAAATTCTCAGAATGATAAAAGTCTTGAAATGCCGCCCTAAATGTTTTTTTCATAAAATAACCTTAAATTTGGGATTTTGATTTGCTGCTCATGCCGCCTCCTTACTGTCCGCCTGATGCGGCTGCCCACTGCATCACAGTACGGCCTGATCGCATAACATAATTTTAATTTCTCCCTGTTTGCTGTCCTCCTTCCCTCTTGTATCTTATCTGCCCCGTTCATTATTCTCAACACATAATCAAAAACATAATTTCTCTTAATTCGGACCAGATATTTTCACTTCTGCTTCGATCAAACATTTCATCTATCTCAGCTATGAATACTAAACATCAACACATCACTCAAGTTTCATGCAAACGCGTATCCCCTTTTGGACAAGTATCATCAAATGTTCAGATCTCTTCACAAAATCATGTCATCAATAGATTATTGATCAGAGATGGACAAATTCACTTAATTCTATTTCTTCATCGTTTGCTCTTTACTACTAGGTTTAAGTTAATCTTCTGTAATGCGTTTTTTTTATTCTTCTACTTCTTCTTCTTCTTTGTGATAGTTTTCATATATATAATTTATACAGGATTGCGCATACTTTGAGAAGAAAGGATCAACGATTGATTGATTGATCGATCGATTGATTGATTGATTGAAAGGACCATCATCATTGCATTTTCGTGAAAAATCATGTGTCCCTATCTCTATTTTACACAGGAAGATCTCAGCGAAAGTGAGCGAACCTGTAGCACCTGCGAGGGGCCTCGATGTAGTTTTGGGAAAATGGAAAAATTTTTGCAGGAGTTTTATTTTTAACCCTTTTTAATGAATTTTGCCCAGGCAGCGGCTTTTCAGCCTGTCGTCCCCGATTTTGATCTGAAAATGGTTCTTTTACGTGCTCCAATTGAATACGGGACCTACGTTTTATCGTCTGTCTCCAATAGGACTAGAACTCGATCTTACCTACACTGATATCAGGGGTCTTGGAACCATATCCAGATGGCTCCATGAGGAGCGAGCCTGGTACTTTTTACACGAGAGACGCGCACCAACCTCTATGTCACGAGACCTCCAAGAATAACAATGTATGCATTGAGTGGAGGATAAGGGTTAAAGAAATAAGTCACAGAGACCTCCAAGAATAACAATGTATACATTGAAGTGGTAGGATAACGTTTAAAAAAAATAACGTCACAGAGACCTCCAAGAATAACAATGTATACATTGAAGTGGTAGGATAAGGTTTAAAGAAATAACGTCACAGACTGTCAAGAATAAAATGTATACATTGAAGTGGTAGGATAAGGTTTAAAGAAATAACGTCACAGAGACCTCCAAGAATAACAATGTATACATTGAAGTGGTAGGATAAGGTTTAAAGAAATAACGTCACAGAATCCGCCAAGAATACAAAGTAACATTGAAGTGGTAGGATAAGGTTTAAAGAAATAACGTCACAGAGACCGTCAAGAATAACAATGTATACATTGAAGTGGTAGGATAAGGTTTAAAGAAATAACGTCACAGAGACCTCCAAGAATAACAATGATACATTGAATGGTAGGATAACGTTTAAAGAAATAATTAACGTGATAGGACACCTGACACGAACTTTACTAAGAGAGAAAAAATATTGGGCTAACTCATGGAAGATATTGGGGAGAGTTTCCCAGGACAGAGGTATGGAGACATTTCTTGACACTCTATATAACCTATAGAATTCTAGAAAAACTGAGTTATACTGTAGTATTGTATCAAACGAAGTGATCAGAAGAAACAACGTCAGTACTTCTCAAGTCTGATGGAGATGTTTCGTATGCGCCGTCCTACATGCCGGGTGCCAATAAACCCCAAGGGATTCACGATCTCGTCGCACCCACACAGATAGCAAAAGTGGTTAACTTAGTTATAAAGGGCGAACGCAAAGAAACAGTTTTCATGTTCCCGAATACATACAAAACATACACACATATAGAGACACCCACAAACACACACACAAACACATACACATAAACACAAGAATACACAAACACAAGAACACGCCCAAAAAGCATTCACACATCATATACTAGAATATGAGTAACAGTAGATTAAATGGTTTGGGCACCTGACAAGAATGCCCTGGTATCGCCTACCACAGAGAGCCACACAGAAAATGTATAAGAGTACAGGGCAAAGGAAGATCACGCAAACAAAAGAGAGTGATGACATCAAGAACAGCCTTAAGAAGATGAATAACAGCTTACAAATTGAAATTTGAAAACACACACAAGATCACTATATTTCCCCCAACCACTTTTATAAAGAAGAAAAAGACGAAGAAGAAGGATATATATATATTATATATATATATATAATATATATATATATTAAATACATCATCATCAAAGGGGGCCCCTTTTTAGGACTTTGCCTCTTTGCAGCACATCTGAAATTCACTCTGTCTCTTTCCAGTTTACCCACTTCGTCGATGGTCATATTCATGGTTTCTTGAATATCTTGTAGCCATCTTCTTCTTGGTCTGTCTCTGTGTCCTGGGACCCTGCCTCTAATATTATTCTTTCCAGCTATCGTGACGCTTGATGTGACCAACGTATCTAATTTTTCTGTATAGTATGTTGTTTATCAGCCAATTCTTTAACATTCCGTTATTCCCGGACATCAGTGTTCTTCCTTTATGTCCAGTATTTGTATGATCTTCTGTAGCATTTAGTTTCGAAGGACTGGATTTTCGTTATTGTTGTTTTGGGAATGGTCCATGATTCCAAAACCCTAAGTAGCCACTGGAAAAAAAGCATGTTCTCAGTATTTTTTAATTTTACTATTTTGCTGGTGCTGTGCCAATGTTCTTCATTGTGTTTAACTTCTGGATTGCTATTGCCAATCTTTTTGAGATCTCTTTGGAGCAGTCGCCGTTATTGTTAACTATTGATCCCAGTATTCGTAGTCTTACACTGAAGCTTTCATTGTTTATTTGAATATTAGGTGAGCCTTTGTTTTGTCAGTTGACATTATTTTTGTTTTTGTATTCAAAATAGATGTGATTTCGCATGTTTCTGGTCGTCATGATTAGGTTTTCCCAAACCCCTTTTCTGATGGATAATAAACTTTTTTTGTTATTTTTTCTTTCGTTCGTTCTTTACGACCAATTTTTAAAAAATCTTTTTGATATGTTTGATCTTTGCCAAGAA
>JADZMA010002215.1:0-12854 GCA_020796225.1 Arion vulgaris
AATTTTTTTTTTTTGGAAACTGCATTATTAGAGCTATCTAGAAGAAAGTGCTTTTGAATATAAGTGTTACAGAAGAGTCCTTCGTATATCTTGGACAGGGAAGAGAACAAATAGCTCTATTCAGAAAGTACTCAAAATCAAAGAAAACAGGCTGATGCTACAAATAAAGAAGAGAAAATTGGGTACCTGTCTACAATTTCACCGCAAAAACTTGGTCATTCTAAAAATAGACTGTTTGCGAGCATTGTTCTAAATATAGCGCAGAGGTTCCCCATTATTTATGTTATTGACGTAAAATCCAGTCATTCCCTGAGTGAGTTTATGTGGCGTCGCCGGACTAAATCCAGAAATTTAAACACCTTCGTAGCTATTATTGCTGATACCATAAGTTTCTGGCCCCACAGTAACACTCCTAGTCCCATCCTGCCTCCTTCCACCTCACATTTCCACATACAGTCCTTTTCAGGGCTCCCAATTCAATTAAAACACTGCTTATTTACATACAAAATACACAATAAACACCACATCCGTGACCTTTGAACCCGGCTCTCCTCCAAGTCCGCAAACACTGATGGCGGACTGACGTCACTGAACTTAGGTCAGCGAGGTCTCCCTTTTCCTGCGGTGAAATTGTAGACAAGTACCGAAAATTGATATATATTGGACATATAAAAAGACATGAAGGGCTGGAGAGGACCATCATGGAAGGAGGCATACCGGCAAAAAGAAGAGGAAGACCACAGAGAAGATGGATTCAGGATGTAACTTATGGTTTGAACATGATAGCCGCAGAGGCGGGACATCTGGCCTATGAGAGAGAGAAATTCCGGAGAACTGTTGGGGTGGCAAAGTTCTGCTCAGGACAAGCAATTTGATGATGAGAAGAGAAAACTGTATTATTAGAGCTATCTAGAAGAGAAAACTGTATTATTAGAGCTATCTAGAAGAGAAAAGTGCATTATTAGAGCTATCTAGAAGAGAAAACTGTATTATTAGAGCTATCTAGAAAAGAAAACTGCATTATTAGAGCTATCTAGAAGAGAAAACTGCATTATTATAGTTATCTAGAAGAGAAAACTGCATTATTAGAGTTATCTAGAAGAGAAAAATGCATTATTAGAGTTATCTAGAAGAGAGAAATGCATTATTAGAGCTATCTCGAAGAGAAAACTGCATTATTAGAGTTATCTAGAATGGCGAGCAGATGAAACGACGAACTAGTCAGAAGCAGTTTCAATAGTAAATAGACAAGACGCAACGCGTACCTGGCAACTTTTGATTTGTCACTTCGTTTGCTTTTATCTTGAACACCCTGTATTCTGCTGACATTTCCCAATTGCGAAACACGAAAAGTCTTCCCTATAACGATGAAAATTGCCAGAAAAATCTCAAGTTTCCTGTTAATTATTGTGTAAACATACATACAGCAGGTGGCCAACAGGAAATTGGTTTGATTTCCTCGGGTAACAAGTTAATTGCAACTCCAAACGGTGTTTGGTTTCTGAACAACATAAGTTATTGCCAACCAGGTGTGAATGTAAGAAACACGAGTTGCTATTTTAGGATCTTGTCAATGCACAGTAGATATATAAACAGTGTAATAACTGATTAGGAACCCCAGGATATCTGAGTACTTTATATATGTTAGTGTTCAGTGCGAAGAGGTTAGATTAGGAACCCCAGGATATCTGAGTACTTTATATATGTTAGTGTTCAGAGGTTAGATTAGGAATACCAGGATATCTGAGTACTTTATATATGTTAGTGTTCAGAGGTTAGATTAGGAATACCAGGATATCTGAGTACTTTATATATGTTAGTGTTCAGAGGTTAGATTAGGAATACCAGGATATCTGAGTACTTTATATATGTTAGTGTTCAGGGCGAAGAGGTTAGATTAGGAATACCAGGATATCTGAGTACTTTATATATGTTAGTGTTCAGAGGTTAGATTAGGAATACCAGGATATCTGAGTACTTTATATATGTTAGTGTTCAGGCAAGAGGTTAGATTAGGAACACCAGGATATCTGAGTACTTTATATATGTTAGTGTTCAGAGGTTAGATTAGGAATACCAGGATATCTGAGTACTTTATATATGTTAGTGTTCAGGGCGAAGAGGTTAGATTAGGAACCCCAGGATATCTGAATACTTTATATATGTTAGTGTTCAGAGGTTAGATTAGGAATACCAGGATATCTGAGTACTTTATATATGTTAGTGTTCAGGGCGAAGAGGTTAGATTAGGAACCCCAGGATATCTGAGTACTTTATATATGTTAGTGTTCAGGGCGAAGAGGTTATATTAGGAACACCAGGATATCTGAGTACTTTATATATGTTAGTGTTCAGAGGTTAGATTAGGAATACCAGGATATCTGAGTACTTTATATATGTTAGTGTTCAGGGCGAAGAGGTTAGATTAGGAACCCCAGGATATCTGAATACTTTATATATGTTAGTGTTCAGAGGTTAGATTAGGAATACCAGGATATCTGAGTACTTTATATATGTTAGTGTTCAGGGCGAAGAGGTTAGATTAGGAACCCCAGGATATCTGAATACTTTATATATGTTAGTGTTCAGAGGTTAGATTAGGAATACCAGGATATCTGAGTACTTTATATATGTTAGTGTTCAGGGCGAAGAGGTTAGATTAGGAATACCAGGATATCTGAGTACTTTATATATGTTAGTGCTCAGAGGTTAGATTAGGAACCCTAGGATATCTGAATACTTTATATATGTTAGTGTTCAGGGCGAAGAGGTTAGATTAGGAATACCAGGATATCTGAGTACTTTATATATGTTAGTGCTCAGAGGTTAGATTAGGAACCCCAGGATATCTGAGTACTTTATATATGTTAGTGTTCAGGGCGAAGAGGTTAGATTAGGAATACCAGGATATCTGAGTACTTTATATATGTTAGTGTTCAGTGCGAAGAGGTTAGATTATGAATACCAGGATATCTGAATACTTTATATATGTTAGTGTTCAGGGCGAAGAGGTTAGATTAGGAATACCAGGATATCTGAGTACTTTATATATGTTAGTGTTCAGGGCGAAGAGGTTAGATTAGGAATACCAGGATATCTGAGTACTTTATATATGTTAGTGCTCAGAGGTTAGATTAGGAACCCTAGGATATCTGAATACTTTATATATGTTAGTGTTCAGGGCGAAGAGGTTAGATTAGGAATACCAGGATAACTGAGTACTTTATATATGTTAGTGCTCAGAGGTTAGATTAGGAACCCCAGGATATCTGAGTACTTTATATATGTTAGTGTTCAGGGCGAAGAGGTTAGATTAGGAATACCAGGATATCTGAGTACTTTATATATGTTAGTGTTCAGTGCGAAGAGGTTAGATTAGGAATACCAGGATATCTGAATACTTTATATATGTTAGTGTTCAGTGCGAAGAGGTTAGATTAGTAATACCAGGATATCTGAGTACTTTATATATGTTAGTGTTCAGGGCGAAGAGGTTAGATTAGGAACCCCAGGATATCTGAGTACTTTATATATGTTAGTGTTCAGGGCAGAGAGGTTATTAGGAACACCAGGATATCTGAGTACTTTATATATGTTAGTGTTCAGAGGTTAGATTAGGAATACCAGGATATCTGAGTACTTTATATATGTTAGTGTTCAGAGGTTAGATTAGGAACCCCAGGATATCTGAGTACTTTATATATGTTAGTGTTCAGGGCGAAGAGGTTAGATTAGGAATACCAGGATATCTGAATACTTTATATATGTTAGTGTTCAGAGGTTAGATTAGGAATACCAGGATATCTGAGTACTTTATATATGTTAGTGTTCAGGGCGAAGAGGTTAGATTAGGAATACCAGGATATCTGAGTACTTTATATATGTTAGTGTTCAGGGCGAAGAGGTTAGATTAGGAACCCTAGGATATCTGAGTACTTTATATATGTTAGTGTTCAGGGCGAAGAGGTTAGATTAGGAATACCAGGATATCTGAGTACTTTATATATGTTAGTGTTCAGTGCGAAGAGGTTAGATTAGGAATACCAGGATATCTGAATACTTTATATATGTTAGTGTTCAGAGGTTAGATTAGGAATACCAGGATATCTGAGTACTTTATATATGTTAGTGTTCAGGGCGAAGAGGTTAGATTAGAATACCAGGATATCTGGTACTTTATATATGTTAGTGTTCAGAGGTTAGATTAGGAACACCAGGATATCTGAGTACTTTATATATGTTAGTGTTCAGAGGTTAGATTAGGAACCCTAGGATATCTGAGTACTTTATATATGTTAGTGTTCAGGGCGAAGAGGTTAGATTAGGAATACCAGGATATCTGAGTACTTTATATATGTTAGTGTTCAGTGCGAAGAGGTTAGATTAGGAACACCAGGATATCTGAGTACTTTATATATGTTAGTGTTCAGGGCGAAGAGGTTAGATTAGGAACACCAGGATATCTGAGTACTTTATATATGTTAGTGTTCAGTGCGAAGAGGTTAGATTAGGAACCCTAGGATATCTGAGTACTTTATATATGTTAGTGTTCAGGGCGAAGAGGTTATATTAGGAATACCAGGATATCTGAGTACTTTATATATGTTAGTGTTCAGAGGTTAGATTAGAAACCCTAGGATATCTGAGTACTTTATATATGTTAGTGTTCAGGGCGAAGAGGTTAGATTAGGAACCCTAGGATATCTGAGTACTTTATATATGTTAGTGTTCAGGGCGAAGAGGTTAGATTAGGAACACCAGGATATCTGAGTACTTTATATATGTTAGTGTTCAGGGCGAAGAGGTTAGATTAGGAACACCAGGATATCTGAGTACTTTATATATGTTAGTGTTCAGTGCGAAGAGGTTAGATTAGGAAACCTAGGATATCTGAGTACTTTATATATGTTAGTGTTCAGGGCGAAGAGGTTAGATTAGGAATACCAGGATATCTGAGTACTTTATATATGTTAGTGTTCAGTGCGAAGAGGTTAGATTAGGAAACCTAGGATATCTGAGTACTTTATATATGTTAGTGTTCAGGGCGAAGAGGTTAGATTAGGAATACCAGGATATCTGAGTACTTTATATATGTTAGTGTTCAGTGCGAAGAGGTTAGATTAGGAATACCAGGATATCTGAATACTTTATATATGTTAGTGTTCAGAGGTTAGATTAGGAATACCAGGATATCTGAGTACTTTATATATGTTAGTGTTCAGGGCGAAGAGGTTAGATTAGGAATACCAGGATATCTGAGTACTTTATATATGTTAGTGTTCAGAGGGTTAGATTAGGAACACCAGGATATCTGAGTACTTTATATATGTTAGTGTTCAGAGGTTAGATTAGGAACCCTAGGATATCTGAGTACTTTATATATGTTAGTGTTCAGGGCGAAGAGGTTAGATTAGGAACCCTAGGATATCTGAGTACTTTATATATGTTAGTGTTCAGTGCGAAGAGGTTAGATTAGGAACCCTAGGATATCTGAGTACTTTATATATGTTAGTGTTCAGTGCGAAGAGGTTAGATTAGGAACACCAGGATATCTGAGTACTTTATATATGTTAGTGTTCAGGGCGAAGAGGTTAGATTAGGAACCCTAGGATATCTGAGTACTTTATATATGTTAGTGTTCAGGGCGAAGAGGTTATGTGCTCGTCTCTAGTGCCAAAGGTACCAGAGCTCCTTACTCGTGAAGCCATCTGGATATTTTTGTGGCTAAGTGGTTAAGCCCTGGCCTCACGTTAAGAAGGTCTTGGGTTCAAATCTGGACCCCGACGATCTGTTTTTTTCACGAGTGTACTTTTTCAGAGATCCCTAGGATTGTTGTCGGAGCTACGAAATTCGTGCTTTGTGCAATACTCTCAGAAGATGGCGAACAATTTCTGTGGATGGGCCGAGCCATATGCCCGGTGAAATAAAGTCAATCCTTCGGCTTTAGATGATCAGGCTTGATTGTCTATTGTCTATTCCCATTATATTTAGATGGCGTAGCAGAATCATGTGAAAGAGCAAAGATAACAATCACACAAGCCACCAGAACAGCGCTAGACAAAAAAAAAAAACCACTACACTGGGCGACAACCCGGTAGCAGTGTGACGACACTGGGCGACAACCCGGTAGCAGTGTGACGACACTGGGCGACAACCCGGTAGCAGTGTGACGACAAAAGAAGAAGAAGTCTATTCCCAGGTGGAAGATGTAGTTGGCTGGCAACTCTTGCCGTTATGCGTAGGGATGGGGAGCTTTGCTTTCTAGGGCCAAATGAGTCGCCCTTGTTCATGCTTTCACCAGTCCGTGTCATTGGCGGTGTGCCCGCATAATAGGGCGTCATTTATTTCTGACACAGGTTCCAATGCGCCCTGCGGTGTGATGTTGGACAGTGCAGCAGTAGTTGTGCTACATACTTAAAGCTGTATTTATTGAGTGATTTGATAGAGCATCATCATTGCACTTCGGTGAGTAACTATGTGTGCTCCGATCTCTTTCTTACACCTGAAGATCGCAACTGCAGTGCACGAACTCCGTAGCACCGACGAGGGTCCCAAGAGGGTAATTTTGAAGATGGGGAAGATATGTTGTATGAATGTTATTTTTAATCATTCCTAATGAGTTTGGCACGTACAGCGGCTTTTCAGCCTGCTATTCTCGATTTTAAACTGCCAAGATCTCAGCTGCAGTGCAGCAACTCCTACACTGGCGAGGGTCTCCGATGTAATTTTGAAGATGGTGAAGATATTTTTACATGAATCTTATATTTAATTACTTAAAACTGTATGTGAAGTTGAATAAAAACTTATAATGAATTGCTCACAACAGATATCAAGTTATATGCAGAATGCTGGGAATCTGATAACGAATTGCTCACAACAGATATAAAGTTATATGTAGAATGCTGGGAGTAACAAGAAGAGACCGGTTGAGAAATGAAGACATCAGGGGAAAACGTGGTTACAGCATCAGTACTAGACTTCATCAAGAAACAACAAATTAAATGATTCGGCCACATAAGCAGATTACCAACAGACAGTGCACTTCAAAAAGCGATGTTGCTCCGATACAATGGATACAAAGGAAAAGACAGGCCTCGCAAAAGATGAACCTCAGAGATAACAGAGTCGACGAAAGACATTATTTCTGAAGCGCACATAAGGGCTCGTTCTAGAAATCTCTTCTTATCCTGACGCTGTGAGGTAAAACGGATTCGAAAGGAAAGAAAAAGAAAGAACGAAATGCTTTTAACATTTTTATAAACAGATAAACTGTATAGGATTATTTTGCTTGCCTTATCCCTTCAAGCTGCTACACACAAACATATTTCAGAGTTCATAGTTCATATTTACATCCCTGATACGGTTGCCAACGAAAAGCCCTGATCAATTATTTATAATCTATCGTCAAGTGATTATTGATGTTTACAAAGTGTCTGGTCGATGGTTAGTGCGTGGCTCCCATCCAGGAGGTTTAATGCTGTAATTATTTAATGTTGTGGACATAAATGAAAAATTGTAATCTTGGCGGAGAATACACTAGCCATGTGGCCAGTAAATTCTTCTGGCTCACGTTCTACCTGTCCCAAAACGCCCTAAAAAGCGGTATTACAGACAGTAACGATTGTTGTGTTTGTTAACGCCAAATTGAAGCGGAGTGGTCGGGGTGTTGGGTGAGAAGGTAGGGGTTAGTACCTCACGGAAAATGACAGCCGTATCCTGGGTATGTCCATGGATAGTCATGATCCTATTTGGTCCCCACTTCTCACCTAGCTCATGTTTGGCTCCACGTGCCACACCCAGGCAACAGTCTTGGCTGACTGGCTAAATAACATGGTGGGCAGGAGTAATCCTGCTTTAAACCTCCCATTTCCCTCCTTTCTTCCCCTACCCACGTCCCTTTTTCCCCCCCAATACTCTTAACCACAGTAGAGCTCTATGGCCTCTCATATGACCATTCAGATCTGGCACAGCACTACAGCATAACTGAGTAGATGTGGTAAACATTTGTATAATATTTGACAATGTACATGCACCCTCTGTGGTTGGAAAGAAGTCAGAGGGGTACTAACTAGATCTGAGGATAGAGAACCAATGTGTGCTGCTTTCTGACGGCTGACATCCATCGTAGAGGCGCAGTGACTCAGGACGTAATGATCCTCTTGCCTTGAACATTTGGACACAAGCCTAGAGTATAACTGAGCTCGGCGTGACCAGCAGGCAATCTGGTGGCGGGGAATGAGAACAGCGAACCCTACCTGGGCTGCAGTATCATTAAGCGACACAGAAAGCCCCTCATCCACTAGTGCTGTGGCAGTATTATTCTGGCTCCTGTCCGGGGTGGGTAGGAAATCCACAGACTCCCCAGCTTTTCAATGCTATGTACAACAATAATAGAAATTCAAGCGAGATCGGACGTCGACTCGAATATCAAGGTCCGCGCCAGACAGAGGGTAACCGGGCTGTTCTGTGCGAAAAATTGACTACTGGAAAAAACAAAACAAACAAATGCAAACATAGAAATACACAAAACCCTTGGAGGAAGAAGGACCTACAGATGTCAGATGACCAAAAGAACAAACTTTCACTTCATATCCTACAATTAAACATCTGTGGCCTAAGAAACAAAAAGATTGAACTCTCAAAATTATTACATGACCACAAGGTACATGTGGCCCTTTTGCAAGAAACCCTACACAAAGACAGTGACCTGCACTTGACTGGATCACTGTTATCCCTGTGGTGTACTGACTGCGAGGCATAGTCACATACATACTAACGACATTCAGGAGATGCATCACAGCTTACAACAGCCCATCCACAGATGTGCAACAAATTACTATCTGGCACTAGGAAATATACCATATGCAGCATCTACTCCCCTGCAGAAACACTCAACTGCAGAACTGCAAACAACAGTATCGTAAAGCTATTTAGCCGGTGACAATGGACCTCTCCACGTTGGGCTACCAGACAACAACAGGACAGAAATTAATAGAAGGCTATGTGTACAACAAATCTATCAGTATACAGATGCGAATCTCCACCAACTCTTGCACAGAGCTCACTCTCACTTACTCACCTTGACTGACCATCTGCTCATCCGACTTGCAGAATCCTGCCATTCTCAAATCTGATGATATCAGAGTGATCACAACCACTCCACTACTATAACAACTGTAAGTAGAGCCTGTCAAGCAAAACACGGTGGAACTTAAAAAAAGCTAACTGGAGACTTTTTCAAGAAACAACTGACTCTCTGCTTTCACATGAGTTGAAACCAGCAGTGTTAGACTTTCAACAAGAAGTAACAAAGCAATTCTAAAGCCTCATCATTATGTATCCAAGGGGCAGCGAAATCACACAAACCATTTTGGAACCAAGACATACAAGACACCATCTATGAAAGAAGCACATTAAGAAAACACTAAGTCCCACCATCACTGGACATAAAAGTGCAGTACAATAAAGCTTGTGCAAAAGTAAAACTTGCAGTTAGGAAGGCTAAAAATGAAAAATGGATAGACACATGCTCAAAACTAGACTTCAGACGTAATGGAAATAAAGCCTGGGCGTTGGTCAACAATCTGTCTGGGGATAGTAGGAAGACAAATCCCAGACCAGTGATAGATGGAAGGGAAACAATCATTGAAGACCAGAAAAAAAGCAGAGCACTTCAACCGTTACTTTGCATCAGTGAACAGAGCAGGGCAACTCACAGAGATAGACAGAAAGCGTCTGAACCACTTGAAGCAACAAGAAAAAGCTCAAACAGTAAATGCTTCCATTTTTGAGAAAGAAATTAGTAGACAGGAATTAGAACAGGCATTAAGAAATTGAAACTAGAGTCTCCTGGACCAGATAAGATCCACAACGAGATGCTTCTAAACTTGGGTCCAATAGGGAAGGTAGCAGTTCTCCATCTAATTAATATGACATGGAGAAATGGAATGCTCCCAAAAGCCTGGAGGAGTGCCCATATTATCCCTATCCTGAAAAACACCAAACCCCAGGTGAACCAGAAGCTACCGACCAATCTCGCTAACATCATGTCTAGGGAAATTAGCTGAGAAAATTGTAAATTGTCGTCTCTACTGGTTTCTTGAAAGTACCAACACTCTATGCAACGAACAGGCGGGATTTAGATCTGGCAACTGCACAGAGGACCAACTCTTTAGGCTTACTCAAAGAATACACGACAGCTTCCAGAACAACAAACACACAGTAGCCATTTTCTTTGACTTGCATGAAGCTTACGATCGAGTATGGAGAAAAGGCCTCATATGAAGATGATGGACATTGGAATACATGGAAATTGTACAACTGGATTAAGTACTTCTTAATTGACCTACGATCCAGACAAAAATCAATGATGCAATTTCATCTAAGGAGGTTTTAGAGAGGTTTACCACAGACTCATCCTAAGTTGCACCCTCTTCCTCATATACATCAATGACCTTGCAAGTCAGATTACGGCTGAAAAAGCGCTATACGCAGACGACCGGCTTTTGGCAAAGTCATGAGGATGTGAAAGTGGAGCACGTAAACTCAGCGGAGACCTAAGAAAACTCACTGACTACTGCCAGACATGGAAACTAAAGATAAACTGTGCCAAAACAGTGTATACCATCTTCACTATTAGCCACAAAGTTGCCAAACAGAATATCACATTAAATCTAGACAATCACCAACTGCTAAGAGAACAACACCCCACATATCTTGGAGTAACACTTGACCGCCAGCTTAACCTGAAGAAGCATGTTGTGAATGTAAAGAACAAAGCATTAAGAAGATTACAGCTATTGAAGAAGCTTGCTGGCACAACATGGGGATCAGACAAAGATACTCTGAGAGGCCTATATCTTGGTTACATCCGCTCTGCAATAGAGTACAACAGTGCTCTTCTAACAACTTGCTCCAAGACAAACCTTGATTCCCTGGACAGAGTACAGAACAATGCCTTACGTCTAATCAGCGGAGCAATGAGGTCAACACCAACCGCCGCATGTGAAATACACACACAAATGTGGAACCTCTTGGGTTGCGAAGGGACAAAGCTGCTGTTGAAGCTTATGAAAGGAGCAAAAGAATGAATCAAGATCACCCCAATAAACTACTTGTCGAGAAGTGGAAACAGAGAAACAGAATTAAACAAAAGTCAATCCTCCACCACGTCAGTGAAATCAAAGACAGATACCACCTTCCAGAAACAAGACAGCAGCTGCAGAGAGTAATAGCAAACTTACCACCACATACACTCTTGAATACACCTGAAATTAGAACAAAATTGACAGATGAAGCAACTAAACGCTCCGACCCAGTCAGCCTTATGATAGCATCTCAAAGAACCATTGATGCCTATCCCCAAGAATGGATACATGTCTATACTGATGGATCTGCATTTAAAGCCACCATCAAAGCAGGTTACGGAGCATATATACAATACCCAGACAGATCATCCGAAGAGCTGTTTGGTGCATGTGGGGAGATATGCTCCAATTATGAGGCTGAAATTCATGCGATAGAGGCAGCGTTGTACCACCTGAAGACTGTTTTCGATGCCTTTCCATCAAAGGCACAAAACATATTTATCTTCACAGATTCAATGTCTGCCCTTCAAGCCCTAGAGGATGGTGGACATTGTAAATCTGAACTATCCCATATAGCCCTAGATATTGACAGACTTATTACATCACATGACATCAAAATAACCATGCAGTGGATCCCTGGACATTCAAACACACCTGGAAATGACAAAGCAGATAGGCTAGCCAAGAAAGGGTCAACACAGGAACAACCAATCACAGCAACAACTCTCCATACACCAAAGCAAATCCTAATGACAACAAATAAGGAAATTTGGCTGAACAGATGGGCCATAGGAAACACAGGAAGAGATGTGTACACCCATATGGCCAGCCCTAACCTTAATGACAACATCAACCACCTTACAAGAAGAGATCAGAGCACCATTTTAGACTCCGAACCCAACACATAACACTTAATAATCACTTGAACAGAATTCATCCACAACACACTCCAGAGTGCCAACTGTGTGCACATCATCATGAAACCGTTCACCACCACCTCTTCAAGTGCCAAGCACTAGAAGACATCAGAAAGACCCTCCTTCCTCCAAGGCCAGATAAATGGAACACACTATACGGAACAAAAGAACAACTTACAGACACTTGCAGATACCACTACATAGCATTGGGCCGAAGGGCAAAAGCTCAAGTGCCGCTGGATCATTGAAGAAGAAGAAGAAGAAGCGGAGTGGTCCTATGATCCTTTTGAGATCGAAATAAGAAACATCAAACTGAGGATAATAAAGCCTCTATGATGGTTCACAGTGTGCTGTCAGCACTGTTGATGTTTTGGGATTTTTACAAAGTGTTGCTGAATGCCTGCATCACCATCATACATTTAAAATGTTTATATATATGAAGCCGTAGAGATCGTGTGGCTTAATGAGCTTATGGTATAGCTCACTCGGTTGTATTGAATATCTTCTTTTCTGGGTTTAGTTAACGATAGTTTCTGCGTAATCAAAAATGATCATATTGGTCAACAGATGACCATTGCATGACCCCCGATTATGTCAGGATGACCATTTCTTTTTTCTTCAAGAACTGTAAGGCGTCTGCTAAAGTTTAGTTATTGAGTCGCACGTGTGTTGATAGGCTCACAAGGGGAGCAAAGAATAGTAACACTGCAACCTACAGGACATGTCTAGAGACGATTGAGGTAGGGGCCTAGGAAGCTACCTAGTAAAATATAAAGCGCCGCAGAAATTGGATGTGCTGGCCTAGTTGTCGGCTCATAAATGGCGCAACGTACAATCGCTTTTAGACTCG
>JADZMA010002216.1:0-12847 GCA_020796225.1 Arion vulgaris
CAGGGGGCCCCGTTAAAACCCGGGCCTTGGGCCCAAACCACATATTACAAAGATAAAAAGGTCCTTTGGACCACCAGCATTTCTAAATTTAACTCATGCTCGTTCAAGGTTCAATATCACACACCTCCCCTTCTTCAAAGCCCACAACACCTCACTTGAATGGTTTTTATTTCCACTAGCCCAAATCTTATACTTTACTAAAATCTTAACAGTAAATGTGTATGTGTGCTCCTCCCTTAGGTATTTACTTTATTACAATACCCCCTCCTACTCTACCTCTGTGGTTGTACATCTTGATTCGCCCCCTTTTGTTGTCCGTTATCAGTGATTTGAGATTGTGGACATAGATACACAAAACTTAACAACATGTAACTAACAAAGACATAATTTCCCTTCTTTTTCTCCCTTTGGTTAACAACATTAAAGTTATGCTTTATCAGTAAACATGTGACATAATATCCAAATGAATTAATGAGATGGTTTAAAACTTTAGATCCCGACCTTCGCTATCTTTTTTTAAGAAATTTTAAATTGAAAGAAGACCACAAACCACCCCATTAAAGTGTTGATGCGTGTGGGTGGGGGTTGACGCCCAGCCGACCAACAGTGTGGTGAGCAAGTTTGTCCAAAGGGTTAAACCTACCTATATCTATATTAGTGTGGAAGGAACTTTAGTGTTTGAACAAACTATTCTTGTTACTGTTGACATTCTCCCCAACAACAACAACAATAAGAGATGTAATTCAACATTGGGACTGTTAGTTCAAGTTAACGCACCGAAGTCATGTCTATTGAATAAAAACCATTCAGAATCGGATAAGGACTTTTACCCGCCATGTTGCGTGACACCCGTGACTTTCTCGATGTGTTGTTGCTATATATAGGGTTGCAAAATTTGCAAAAATATCTTTAAAAAGCATAACATTCTGGACGTAGTGAGTAAAGGACTTGAAAGGAGGAGCTAAGCGTCATGCAAGTTTTGCGTGATAACATCAGGGTATCACCAAACCCCCTATTCGTCGTCTTGCACGCAGAGGTGGTGTCAAGAGAATCTCTGGTCTCATCTACGAAGAAACCCGAGGTGTTCTCAAGGTTTCTAGGAAAACGTGCTTCGTGACGCAGTCACCTACACCGAACCGCCAAGAGGAAGACGGTCACATTGGATGTCGTGCAGCCCTCAAGCGTCAGGACGTACACTCTACAGTTTCGGAGGTTAAACAACAACCTTGATTTAATCACCAGGCCTTTCAGCCACCAAATTACCCAATTAGCATTCCTAAACGGTTCACAATGAGTTTGTGTTACAAACCAAATACCAAATAGATACGCGCCTTTGGCTGCTCTTGTTGTTAAGAATAGTTGTGTGTGATTGTATGCCTGCAGTATGGTTTGTCTACTGAGTAAATGAAGCACATACCTAAAATAGAATAGCGCATAGTACTAGTAGCTTAACTATATGTACCTATCGTAGAACACTACTTTGTCTACGGCCATACCACGTTGAAAATACCGGTTCTCGTCCGATCACCGAAGTCAAGCAACGTCGGCGTGGTTAGTACTAGATGGGTGACCGCTTGGAACACCACGTGTTGTGGCATTTTTTCCCCTTCTTTTGAATATTTTTGTTATCTGGTTTTTTTAATGGAGAATCAGTGGTCTACTATACGAAAAGCCACACGGCAAATAGTGTATACAGTTCCCCAAAAAGGTCACCTCTTTTCCAGGATTTTATTCAAAACGTTATTTCAAACATTCATTTGATCTTTTTTTTTATGCACTGTCTTATTGCTTACCGATATTGTTGTTGCTGCTGTTAAGAATAGTTGTGTGTGATTGTATGACTGCAATATGGTGTAAATGCAGCACTAAAATAAAAACTTAACTACATTCTATACGTAGAACACTGCTTTGTCTACAGCCATACCGTTAAAATACCGGTTCTCGTCCGATCACCGAAGTCAAGCAACGTCAGGCGTGGTTGTCTTAGATGGTGACCGCTAGAACACCACGTGTTGTGACATTTTTTTCCCTACTTTTTCAAATATTCACTTTCGTTATGCAAAGCGGTTCTTCTTTAGTATCGCAAACTGCTTTAGTTTGTTTTGAATATTTAGTGACATATCAGAGCCGCCCTTGCACTGCGACTAATCTGCGATACGTTTGGGTGGAAGAGAACGAACAACTTATTTTGTATGTCTTTAAAAAAACAATAAGCCACTTTGAAGACCACCACCTTCCACTTCTGACTTCATGGTGTTTTTTTTTTTGGGGTGTGTCGGAACTGTTCCCTTTATGAGCGTAACTCGTCTTTTATGTATGTAACATCTAAATAACATTGAATGTGTGCATGTGTCTTGTTATCAACTCTTGCGCAAGACGTAATTATTGTTAATAGGAAATTGCAGAGCTGAAAAGGGCCTGTAGTGTATGTTGTTGTTGAAAGATTCTACTTGCTGGTGGTATCAGTTACAGCTTGTACCTCGCTAACGGCGTGTTTGGCGAGCTCACCGGGCAGCAGCAGGCGAACAGCGGTCTGGATCTCCCTAGAAGTGATGGTACTACGTTTGTTGTAGTGGGTGAGCGCTACTTGCTTGGAGATTCGCTCGAAGATGTCGTTCTAAAACGAGTTCATGATGACATTGCCTTGGATGAGATACCAGTATCGGTGGAACCTGCTTCAACACTTTGTAAATGTAGATGCCGAGCTCTTCTCCTGCTTCTTCTTCTTGTCACCAGTGCGTACAGCCTTGGCTTTGCCGGCTTTTAGCCCTTTGGAGAAACTTTTGGAGGCATTTTATGATCAGACGGAAAATGTCGACGGACCCGCTCAACTGTTTATATATGACAGCAGTGGTAAAACGCGAGACGAAAGATTCTAGCCAATCGGCAGCTGCTAGTTACTACCGTTTTGGCCAATCGCGTCTCGGCTTCGCGCAAAGTTGGGAAGTATTTAAGGCAAGTACTTCTGCTGTGTTTTTCATATTCAACGTTTGTAGTCTGTTTGCGTTTTATTTTGGAATACCCAGCTAACTAACTATTAATCATGTCTGGACGTGGCAAAGGCGGAAAAGTTAAAGGCAAGTCCAAGTCTCGCTCATCAGGCCGGACTCCAGTTCCGTTGGTCGTATCCATCGTTTGCTGAGAAAGAGCAACTAGTGAACCGTGTTGGTGCTGGCGCCATGTACTAGCCGCAGTTCTAGAATATCTTGCAGCTGAGTGCTCGAGTTGGCTGCAACGCCGCAGAGATAACAAGAAGACCAGAATCATCCCGTCATCTCAGTTGGCCATCCGCAATGACGAGGAGTTGAACAAGCTTCGTCCGTGTGACCATCCCTCAAGGCGGTGTCTGCTCAACATCCAGGCTCACACTGCCCAAGAAATCTCAAAGGCCACCGGCAAGAGCTAAATTACTCCACCAACCACCCAACCCATCATCACTGTCCTTTTCAGGACAACCTACATATTCCCAATTACATTTACTTCATTTCATGACAAAAGAGTTTACTTTGTTACTGGATGAATGATAATTTTATTCTGTGATGTTTCTCTTATTGTTTGTAGATGCAAAAAAGTAACAATATTACAGCAAACTTGTTTTGTTTTACTATAAAATGATGGTTCATTGGGGTTGCTGATTGTGCTCTTCTTTTCTCTTGGTCCTACATCGGAATATATCTTTTACAGGCATCAAGCACAGTAATATCAAAGACACATGCAGGGGCTCCAGATGACTGGAGAGAGCTATTATAGTCCCAACATGGAAGAACAAAGAGTGTCAAACATACTCTCTTGAGCCATATAGGAAAAATGTTTGCAAAAGTATTGGAGCGAAGAGGCAGAGGAGAGTATATTAGAGCCCAGTTAAGCAATAGCCTTTGGGTTTAGGAGGGTAAGAGCTGACAGACGCAATATTTACATAAGACAGATCTGCAAACAAACCAATTGAATACAATCAAAGTAACAACTTATATTTATAGACCAAGAAAAGGCATTTGATAGAGTAAACAGGTCCAAACTATGGAAGATCCTTGAAGAATATGGCGTCACAGATAGCCAGAGTACAGTAAGAACAACAAAGAATGACACTGGTTCTCCATTACATCAGGTGTTAGACAAGGTTGTGTCCTCTCACCTCTCTTCTCTTTATTGCATATATGGATAAAATAACTCAGAGTCAAATTCAGATAATGATGAAATAAATGAACTGCTGTTTGCAGTTGATCAGTGTACATCAGTGTATCAGGATACATCAAAATGAACAAGATCTACAACATCATATTGACACCTTGAACAAAATTGTGTAAAACATGACATGAAAAATCACAACACTAAAACAGAAATAATGAATATGGAAGAAAACATAATAATCTAGACATCCATGTCAATGGCACTAAAATAAACCAAGTAAAAGAATTCAAATACTTAGGAAGCATATTCACAGAAGACTAGATAGAGCAAAAAGCAAATGCTGTAACCTACCAGCTAGCCCCATTGTTAAGGCACCCAAAAATTCTCACGGCAGCTAAGCAACAGTATTTTTATACCTACTTTGTGTTACCAGAGCCAAACATGGACATTGAGCAAAGCGCAGTCACAAAAATAACTACATGTGAAATGCATTGCCTGCGAAAAGTTACCAACAACACAAGAAAGACCAACATCAACATCAAAATGTTTTGAATACCCAGCAGAATCACCAACATCAGCATAAGAAAGAAAGAAAGTTGGCACAAACCGTTGCTGAATTACATAGATAAACAAAGAATGAAGTGTCCAAACTCCACAGTATACAGAGTCTTCTACAACAGAACATCGGAAGATAAGGCAAGAGGAAGACCACGGAAAAGATGGTTAGATGGCGTATCAGAATCCTGTGAAAGAGCAAAGATAACAATCACACAATCCACCAGAACAGCGCAAGACAAAACCAGAAAACCACGACACTGGGCCGACCCGTTAGCAGTGTGACGACAAAGAAGAACCACAGTAAATGAGTCGTTGATTTTCTAGGCACCACTTATACTGCTTTCTGCACGGTTGCAAATTTAGTTCAAACTTGCCAACCGTGTGGTTTGAACCAGTGTACGCTTGGGTTTGTCTACAGACCTCATGGCAGAAGGACAAGCATCTAATAAATAATAATAGATAGGCTTGTCCCTGTCTTAGTAGCCAATCAGAACAGTACATAGAACTTTCTTCAATCTGGATTTCCGGTGCCTCGTATAAAGTAGGACAAAAAACAAGTCTTTGGCACTAAAAAAGTCCTTCTCAGGACTACATACATACATACACACAAGAACACAATAATCAACAGACAGTCATTTTTTAGGACGAGTGCCAGGCCAGCGAGCAATTATAGTTAATTAGATTTTGATAGATAGATAGAATAGGATAGGATAGGATAAGTTAGGATAAGATAGATCTAGTGAATGAATGACGGCCTTTCTTTCTTGTCTTTCTTCATTCCTCTTTCCTTCTCTAGTTCCTGCAACATCATATGAGTTAATATTACATAAATGTCTATCTTGTCTTTTTGTTTGTTATATTTGTTCGCAGTAGCTGCCAGCCCAAGCCAATCAGAAGATAGCAAAGTACTTCTTCCAATCGGCGTGCGCCATCGTCTCGTATTTAAGCGCATTTTTTCCATGTGCTGCTTTTATACAACTAATTCTCTACAAAGCAAGATGAGCTCGTACTAAGCAGACTGCTCGCAAATCTACCGGAGGCAAGGCCCACGCAAACAGCTGGCTACCAAAGCCGCTAGAAAATCGGCACCAGCCACCGGTGGTAGTCAAAAGCCATCTTACAGGCCAGCACCGTCGCTCTCGAGATCCGTCGTTACCAGAAGAGCACTGAGCTACTCATCCGCAAGCTGCCATTCCAGCGTTTGGTCCGAGAAATCGCTCAAGACTTCAAGACCGATCTGCGATTCCAGAGTTCAGCTGTTATGGCCCTGCAGGAGGCTAGCGAGGCTTACCTCGTTGGTCTGTTTGAGGACACCAACCTGTGCGCCATCCACGCCAAGCGTGTGACAATTATGCCAAAGACATCAGCTGGCCAGGACGTATCACGGAGAGCGCGCCTAAACCACATATTACAAAAGATCAAAGGTCCTTTTGGGACCACAGCATTCTCAATTAACTCATGCGTCGTTCACAAGAGTTCAATATCACACACCTCTCCTCTTACAGTAGCACCACACAACACACCTCACTTGAATGGTTTTATTTGACCTACTAGTCCAAGTCTTGCTACTATTACTAAAATCTTAACAGTAAATGTGTATGTGTGCTCCTCCTTGAGGTACTTACTTTATACAATATCCCCATCCTACCTCTACCTCTGTGGCTGCATCTTGATTCTCTCGCCGCCTGTTGTCCGTTATCAGTGATTTGAAGATTGTGGGACATAGATACATAACACTTAACAGACATGTAACTAACAAGACATAATTTCCCTTCTTTGCTACTCCACCTGGTTAACGAACTAAGTTATGCTTTATCAGTAAACATGTGACATAATATCCAAATGAATTAATGAGATGGTTAGAACTTTAGATCCCGACCTATCGACCTATCTTATTTTAAGAAATTTTAAATTGTAGAAGACCACCCACCCACACCCATTAAGTGTTGATGCGTGTGGTGGAGATTTGAGCTGACACGACCAACAGTGTAGTGAGCGAAGATTTGGTCCAAACTGGGATTAAAACCCCTCCCTATATCATATTGGTGGGGGGAAGGGAAGTGTGATGTGAACAGCTATTTTTGTTCCCTGGGAAACATTCCCCCAAACAAAAACCCCAAAACAATAAAAAAGATGAAATTACACATTGGGGACAAAGTTTCGAAACCCACCAGAAGTCTGTCTTTGAATAGAAAAACATTTAAAAAAATGGATGGTTTTTTTCCCTTTTTGGGGACCCGTGTTTTGATGTGTTGTTGCTTATATAGGGCAAATTTTGAAAAATTCGTTGCAAAACGTCGGGACGTGTAAAGAGGGAAGGGATTTGGGAAAAAGGGGAGGGCAAGCGTCACCCAAATTTTTGGGGTGATAACATCAGGTTCCCCAAAAACCCTATTCGTCGTTTTCCGCAGGGGGGTTTTTCAAAGTCTCGGGGTTATTACGAAAACCCCCGGGTGTTCTAAAGGTTTTTCCTAAAAAACGTCATTCGTGACCGACCTACCCGGCACCCAAGGAAGACGGTCAAGCATGATGTCGACGCCCTAAAGCGTCGGGGACGTACCCTCTACTTTTCGGGGGTTAAAAAAACCTGTTTTAAAACCCCACCCCTTTTCGGGGCCCCCCTTTCCCCAAATTAGCATTCAAACGGTTCCAAGGGTTTTGTGTTACAAACCAAATACCAAAAAGATCCCCCTTTTTTGCCTCTTGTTTTAAGAATAGTTTGTGATTACCCATTTGGTTTGTCATGGAAAAATAACCCAAACACACTAAAATAGAATAGCGCATATCTGGTACTTAACTATATTACCAAGGAACCCTTTCTACGGCCATCCCCGTTGAAAATCCCTTTCGTCCGATCCCCAAGCGCAACGTCGGGCGTTTTAAAATCAATGGGTGCCCCTTGGGAACACCACGTTTTGTAGACATTTTTTTCCCCTTCTTTTGAATATTTTTGTTATCGGTTTTTTTAATGGAGAATCATTGGTCTACTATAAAAAAACCCCGGGAAAATGTGTATACATTTCCCCCCAAAAGGGTCACCTTTTTTTCCAGGTTTTATTCAAAACGTTTTTCAAAAAATTCATTTGATCTTCTTTTTTATCCGTCTTATTCTTAATATTTTTATTTTTTTGAAAGGGGTATTTAGACCAATATGGTTAAATGCGGCTAAAAACTTTTGCTTTTGCAAAGCACTGCTTTGTCACCCCAAACCGTTAAAAATCCCGGTTCTCGCCCGATCACCGGTAAAAACGCCCCGGGGGGGGGTTATTTAGATGGTGACCGCTTGCCCCCCGGTTTAACTTTTTCCCCCCCTTTTTTTTAAATATTTTTTCGTTTGCGGCGGTTTCTTTTTTTATTCGAAACTCTTTAGTTTTTTTTTGAATATTTTAGTGACTATAAAACCGCCCTTCCTGGCGACCAACCGATAGTTTGGGTGGAAGGAACGAACAACTTTTTTGTTTTTTTTTAAAAAAAATAACCCATTTTAAAGGGAACCACCTTCCATTTTTTTGGACTTCTAGTGGGGTTTTTTGGGTGTGTGTAAATGTTCCTTTTGAGGTAATCTCTTTTTTATGTAAATCTAAATAAAGGGGAATTGTATTTTCTTTTATCAACTTTGAAAACGAATTTGTTAAGGGGAATATTGGGGGGCCCAAAGGGCCCTGGTGTGTTGTTGTTGTGAAGGGATTCTCTTTGGTGGTATTTGGTTAATTTTGGTCCCCTCGCTAACGGCGTGTTTGGCGAGCTGGGGCAGCACGGCGAACGCGGTCGGGATCCCCCTAAAAGTGATGGTCTACGTTTGTTTGTGGGCCAGGGGCTAGCTTCGTTGGGATTGCTCGAAGATTCGTTCAAAACAGATGATTGACATTCTGGATGAGATACCAGTATCGGGGTGAACCTGTTTAAACCCTTTTGTAAATGTAGATGCTGGCTTTCCTTTCTCCTCGCTTCTTCTTCTTGTACCATTTCCAGCCGGCTTTCCCGGCTTTCACCCCTTTGGAAAAATTTTTTGGGCTTTTTTATGATCGGGGAAAAATGTCGACGGATCAACTGTTTATATAGACAGCGTGGAAAAAACCGAGGACAATTCAGCCAATCCGGCTCGCATTCCTTTTTTAAACGGCCGGCCGCGAAAAGTTAAAATTTAAAGGCGATTGGGGCTATTCAACGTTTGTAGTCTTTTTGGTTTTTTTTGGAATCCCGCAAACCTTTAATCATGTTGGACGGGAAAGGGGGTAGAAAGTAAAACCCGCCACCCCAGGGCCGGACTCCATTCCCCTTTGGGTCATCCATCGTTTTGAAAAGGGAAACTACGTGAACGGTTGGTGCTCCCCGGGTTTTTACCCAGTTCTGAATTTTTTCAGTGGGGTTTTTGGGTTTTCCCGGCAGGAAAAAAGCCAGAATCATCCCCTACTCCAGGGGACCCCAAGACGAAGTTAAAAGCTTTGCCCGGTGGACCCCAAAAGGTGTCCTCCCCCAACATCCGGGCCCGTCACCCCCCAAGAAATCTAAAAAGGACCGGCAAAACTAATTACTCACCACCAACCCTTTTATTCCTTTTCAGGACCCTCATTTCAAATTAAAATTTCTTCATTTCCCCAAAAGGGTTTTACTTTTTACTGGATGAATAAAATTTTTTTTGGGGATTTTCTTTTGTTTGTGATGAAAAAAAAAAAGAAACAATTTTAAACGGGGGCAACAGCTTGTTTCTTTTACTTAAAAATGATTTATGGGGGTTCTGATTGTGCTTTCTTTTCTTTTTGGGTCCACTAAATATATTTTTTACAGGCATAAAAAGTAATATAAAAAAGACAACCCGGGGGCCCCAGATGAGGAAAAGGCAAATTATTAAAAATGGAAGGGAAACAAAAGGGTCAAAATATCTTTTTGAGCCATAGGAAAAATGTTTAAAGTATTGGGGCAAGAGCAGAGGAAAGATATATTGACCAGAAACACCCAGTTTGGGTTTGGGAGGGGGTGGGCTGAAAGACAAAAATTTTTACCTAAGACGTCTGGCAAACAATTAATAAAATAAAAAGAAAACAATTTTTTATAGACCGAAAAACAATAGAAAAAAGGGTGCCTAGGAAAGACCGAAGAATATCGTCAACAGATGGGAAAACAAAAAAGAGACCAAATGGCTCCTTACATCAGTGTTGCGTTGTTTCCTCTACTCCCACTTTTTTTCTATATGGATAAAATAACTCGAGTCAAATTCAGATAATATGAAAAAAATGAACTGCTGTTTCAGGATCATTTTACAGGGGTTTCAGGATACATCAAAATAACAAGTCCAACATCATATTGAATTGAAAAAATTTGAAAAACATAAAAATCCAACACAAAAAGAAATAAAAAGGGGAAAAAAACATATTCTGACATCATTCAACCAAAAAAAACCAAATGGAAAAATAAACTTGGGGAAAAATTTTCACAAGATGAAAGGAAAAAAACAATGCAAACCCCAACTACCCCATTGTTAAGGACCCAAAAAAATTTCACGGCGTACAAAGTATTTTTATACCTCTTTTTTAAAGCCAAACATGGACTTGACAAAGGCGTCAAAAAATAATCAGGGAAAATTTCAAAAGAAACCCAACAAAGAAAGACCAACTCCATCAAATGTTTGAATCCAAGAATCCCAACATCAGAAGAAAAAAAAAAGTTAAAAAGGCTTGTTTTAGATAAAAAAAAAGTTCAAATCACGTATCGAGTCTTCTACAACAGAACATGGGGAAAAAAAAGGCGAAAGAACAAAGGATGGTTGATGGCGTATCAGAATCCAAAGAGCAAAATAAAATCCACAACCCAAAAACAGCGAAAGAAAAAACAAAAAACCCACGCTCCGCCGGTTGCAGTGTGACGACAAAAAAAAACCACAGTAAATGGTCGTTATTTCTGGGCACCATTATACTCTTTGCACGGTCCCAATTTTCCAAACCCAACCTGGTTTGAAAGGTCGCGGGTTTGTGAAAACCGCCTCACAGACAGGGGGAAAAAGCATCTAATAAATAATAAAGATGGGCCCCCCTCTTGTGCCAATAAAGAAGGTACATGACTTTCTTCAATCGATTTCCGGTGCCCAAAAAATGGGAAAAAAAAAGTCTTTAAAAAAAAGTCCTTCTCAGGCCCAAAACATACATACACACGAACACTAATCCAAAAAGCTTTTTTAGGACAGTGCCAAGGAGAAATTTATTTAAATTTGTTTTGATAGATGATAGAATGGGATAGGATGGGATAAGTTGGGATAAAAAGATCAGTAATGAATGACGGCCTTTCTTTCTTTTTTTCCCATTCCTTTTTCCTTTCTATTCCCTGCAACATCTATGAGTTAATTTACTAAAATGTCTTCTTGTTTTTGTTTTTTTATGTTTTTCCCCAAGAGCGGCCCCCGCAGCCAATCAGAAGAAAAAAGGGGCTTTTTCCAATCGGCGTGCCCATCTCTCATTTAAAGGGCCATTTTTTCCATGTGCTGCTTTTATAAACAATTTCTAAAAAAAGGGATCCGTACTAACAGACTTCCTTACCGGAGGCAAGGCCCGAAAAGCTGGCTCCCAAAGCCGCTAGAAAATCGGCACCGCCACCGGGGGTTTCAAAAGCCCCTCGTTAAAGGCCCCGGCCCTCGTTTTCCGAGAGATCCGTCGTTCCCAGAAGGCCCTACTACTCATCCGAAACGTTCCAGCGTTTGGTGGGGAAAAATCGCTCAAACTTCAACCGATCTGGTTTCCCCAGAGTTCAGCTTTTTGCCAGGCAAAAGGAAACCTCTTTGTCTGTTTGAGGACCCCAATGGGCCACCCACCCAAGCGGGGGGAAATTATGAAAGACATCCAGGGGCCCAGACCATGGGGGCGCCTAACATATTAAAAAAGATAAAATTTTTTTTTTGGGGACCACCAGCATTTTCATCTCATGGTGTTCACGGTTAAATTCACACCTCCCCTCAACGCCCAAACAACCCGAATGGTTTTTTTTACCCTATATTAAAAGTCTTCTATTCTAAAAATTTTAACAGTTGTGTATGTGTGCTCCCCCCCTTTAGCACTTTTATTAAATATCCCAACCCTCTACCTCTGGCTGTACATCGATTCCGCCTGTTTCTTTTCAGGTTTTGAGATTAAGGACAAAACCATAACCACAAATTCAAAAACATAATTTTTCGTACCCCACCGGTTAAGAACAAAAATTTATGCTTTTCAGTAAACATGGACATAATATCCAAATGAATTAATGAGATGTTTAAAATTTTGATCCGACCTATCACCTATTTTTTTTGAAATTTTTAAAAATTGAAAGAAGACCCTACCCACCCTTAAGGGGATGGTGGGGAAAATTGGACACACGACCAAAGTGAGGAGCAAGATTTGGCCCCAAACGGATTAAACTACACTATTCTATATTAGTGGGGGAAGGAACGATGTGATGTGGATACTATTCTTGTTATTTTTTCTCCCAAACAACAACAACAAAAAAAGACGATGTTTCACAGGGGGGCTGTTAGTTAAAGTTCCCCAGAAGTCATGTCTTTGAATAGAAAAAACCATTTCAAATCGGATATTTTTACCCCTTTTCGTGAACCCCGTAAATTTTCTCGATTTTTTTTTTCTATAAAAGGGGTTCAAAATTTTTGAAAATATCTTAAAAACATAAACATTTGGACGTTTAAAGGAAAAAGGACGGAAAGGGGAGCTGTCATCGAAAATTTTTGCTATAACACCCAGTATCCCAACCCCCCTATTCTCGCTTCCCAGAGGTGGTAAAAGAAATTCTGGTCTCATCTCAAAAAACGGGGTGTTCTCGGTTTTTCCTAAAAACGCCATTCTACAGTCACCCCAAACCCCCAAAAGAGAAACGGCCCAAGCAGGATTCGTGTCCCCCTAAAGCGTCAGGGACTACACCTACTTTTCAGGTTAAAAACAACCTTTGTTTCTAACCCTTTGGGCCCCCCCAAATATCCCAATTAGCATTCTAAACGGTTCCTGGTTTTTTAAAAAACCAAATAAAATGATGCGTTTTGGCTGTTTTTTTAAATAGGGGGATTTTTGCCTGCAGTATGGTTTTTACTGAGTAAATGAAGCCCATCACATTGAATAGATAATGTACTTATGTCCCCAACGTAAAATACGTCAAAAAGGGCCTACCGTTAAAACGGTTCTCGCCC
>JADZMA010002217.1:0-12844 GCA_020796225.1 Arion vulgaris
ATTTCTCCTTTATTTCTCCTCATTATTTCTTCCATTATTTCTTCTCATTATTTCTCCTCATGATTTCTCCTCATTATTTCTCCTCATTATTTCTTCTCATTATTTCTTCTCATTATTTCTCCTCATGATTTCTCCTCATTATTTTTTCTCACTATTTCTTCTCATTATTTCTTCTCATTATTTCTTCTCATGATTTCTCCTCATTATTTCTCCTCATTATTTCTCCTCATTAATGCCCCAATATGGTGTTGGCTGTAGATGTTCAGATTTTCTATGCGAATTGTCTAATGAGGGTTGTAAGTTGACGTTCATTTATCTAAAGTTATTCTCGATGCCATCACACCATCTTTTGCGTGGTCTTCCTCTTGCACTGTTCTCATTACATTTTTAAACATGTGTTTCTCTGTGAAAGACAATACCAGACCATTCTTGTCAGGTGACCAAGTCATTTAATCTGCTGTTCTTTTATGAAATGAATGCCTGGTTTCATTCGTAATCTTATTTTAATTAATTTATTTCTAAATTTCATCATTAATCCTCATTGGCAAAGTTCTGCTAGGACAAGCTACTTGATGATAGTGACATAATCAATATGTGACACATATCATCAAGAATATATGGATACACATACATCAAGAATATATGGCATACACACATACATCAAGAATATATGGCATACACACATACATCAAGAATATATGGATACACAATACATCAAGAATATATAAAATAACACATATGGCGAGTATGTAATGAATATTCATATGGTGAGTATGTAATGAATATTCATATGGTGAGTATGTAATGAATATTCATATGGCGAGTATGTAATGAATATTCATATGGCGAGTATGTAATGAATATTCATATGGTGAGTATGTAATGAATATTCATATGGCGAGTATGTAATGAATATTCATATGGCGAGTATGTAATGAATATTCATAATGAGTATGTAATGAATATTCATATGGCGAGTATGTAATGAATATTCATATGATGAGTATGTAATGAATATTCATATGGTGAGTATGTAATGAATATTCATATGGTGAGTATGTAATGAATATTCATATGGTGAGTATGTAATGAATATTCATATGGTGAGTATGTAATGAATATTCATATGGTGAGTATGTAATGAATATTCATATGGTGAGTATGTAATGAATATTCATATGGGGTATGTAATGAATATTCATATGGCGAGTATGTAATGAATATTCATAAGGCGAGTATGGGACATACATACATCTGGGAGTGTATCACACACACACACACACATATATATGATGAATTTTGATGTACACTTACAGATACAATTTAAGGCCTTATTAAAGACTGTTTAGCATATGCCCACAGTGGGGCATTTTCATCGTTTAGCATATGCCCACAGTGGGGCATTTTCATCGTTTAAGCATATGCCCCACTGTGGGCATTTTCATCGTTTACACATGCCCTCACAGTGGATTTTTATCGTTTAAGGAGCAATGGACTCGATCAGAGTTTTACTAATGTTCATGATGTTGCAAAACAGATATATCGGCTTTTAGATGTCTGTTGACAAAAATGACTGTTGCTTCACAATCACTTTACTCAAGTTTAAAAATCTTCAATAAATGGAAAGTACTTATATCTAGGTATATTTCTACCTCCTTTTAACAAAGCTTTAAAAGGGAAAAATGTGTTATTGCGTTCAAATCGAGTCATATTTAAATAAAACTGTAATGTTCTAACATTTCCAACCTTGTCACGAAGACCAAAATAAGTTTGTACAGTGCAATCTTGAGTATGTAATAGTATTGGACAGAGCCACGCATATCATATTTCCACCACAGAAAGCAGGTCTGAAGTTTAATTTGGCTTGGAATGTTAGGTACAATTGGAAAAGGAACCAAGAAACATCAAGGGGGTTTGACCAGAGCCAACTATAAACTACTGGGCCAGACACCAGGATTTCTTCCGTAAAGTGGTCTGACATTTTGTGTGTGTTGTAAACGATAGAACGTCAGTGTGTCTTGTTATTTTACTGATTTTGAGTCCTTGGATATTTATCGACAAAAATATTTGGATTACTGATATTGCAGAGTGTTAAATTGAATTTGTGTGTATTGTTTTCATCTTAAATGGGCAAAAGTGCTGTGTTCCTGGATGTAAATCGAACTACGACTCGACTAAAGAATATGTGTGTTTTTAAATTCCCATCAAATTCTGATAGGAGAGACAGATGGAAGAAATGCATTCCACGAAAAGACTGGTCACCAGCTAAATCAAGCGTTGTGTGTCGTAAACATTTTCATTCATGTGACATTATATTGTCTGATACATTTATAGATAAATGTGGAATTAAACATGAACTTCCTCGAAGCATCCTGGTTTTATAAAACTGCTTATCCATCTCTTTTCCTGAATTGCCATCTTATTTATCGAGTCAACAACCACAATCTCGTAAAGATCCAGAAATAAGAGTAGCAGAAATCGTCAGCAAACATGACAATAGAACAGCTGAGTGGTTGTCTGCAGATATTATACAAGATTTTCCAACTTTACAGTGTGAGATAACAGTAAAGTTAAAAGACTTGTTAGATAAAACTGAGAATGCAACAGTCACAGAGGATATATTTACTTGTCTTGTTTTGTATACTATGAATGTGAAAGCAAACAGTGCACCATCCATTTCTGTAAGTGTAAATGTTTTACCAGACATGAGTGTACAAGTTTATGTAGAAAATAAACAAGTATCTGGTAAATATCTTGATTGGATTTTAATTAACAGTAAACTTGAGAGGTGGTCACAGCTGGAAAATTTACTGATCCACTACAAAGATACTGATCCTGCTATTCCAAACATAAAGAGTATTAGTGATTTATTAGAAGAAGCATATAGTAATTTAGAAATTGTTAGAGAATTAATATTATCATCTGAAGATACTAATACACACATACATGAAAAACAACTAACATTTATCTTAGAGCAGGTACAACTTGTCAATAAGGACAAATACAGAAGACGCTACAGTAGTTGTACATTATGCTTTTCCTATATGGTTTTCTTGAAATCTCCTGCATGCTATAGATTTATCAGAAAATCTCCTTTATTATGTCTCCCACATCCATCTACATTAAAAAATTTAACTTCTCCTTATTCATTGTCTAATGATGATGGCAGCATTTCTACATACATGAAATTTAAAGAGTGCAGACTTTCTGAGTTGGAAAAGATTGTGGCAGTACAAATGGATGAAATTTATATCAAATCAGCTGTAACATACTCAGGTGGTAGGTTACTTGGTAGGGCTATAACCTGGCTGTGGTTTGACTCAAATACAAGTTATGGGTCATTAGTTTGATTACTAGAGTAATGGATACTCACTATGCAGCTGGATTATACAGGCGTCCTTAGAGTACCATTTTGTAGTTGTATAGTTAACGAAGGAACATTTATAAATGTATTACAGTAGAATATCATGAGATCTTGTTTTCCATGTTTAGCGACAGATTGAGAATGCGTGGTTGGGACATAAATGTTTAGACAATGACAGAAGAATATCGTTAGTCGAAGTAAAATGAGTATTTTCCAAGAGAGTAACAGATGTGGGAAATCGCAGTCGTGAGAACAAAGTTTTGGAATAGTAAAGTAATATAATATTCACTTATATATATATAGACAGTGGACTTTAAGAAGATGGGATGCCCGCGCCCAGCGTGTTCGTAGCGCGTTGGACTACGGGTAACTAGTCCTCTGTAGGTGCGGGTTCAATTCCGCGGACTGGCAGAAAAGCTACAGGTTCCTCCAGATTTACGGTGTTCGTGACACCGAGCCGAAGGGTTACGATGTCCATGACACCGTGCCGAAGAGCTTTCAGCTCAAGTGCTTCTGGATTGGAAAAAAAAGAAAAAAAAGAAGAAGATGGAATAATAGAGCAGATAGAGAGCCAAATACAGAACAGTTTGTGAGGTAGCTAGAATAAAAATAGAGAACTAGACACAGAACAGCTAAAGTACAGGACTGTTAGGCCAGATTATACGAGAAAAACAGAAGAGAACCGAAGAGCTTCACGTAGAAGATATAACTATTGGAGATTAGAATTGATCAGAGATAATTAGAAGAGAACAATGCATACTTTTTCAGAAGAGCAGATTTGACCACAAAACCGTTAGTATAAAAATTGTTAATGACTTTTTTTTCTTCAAAATAGTCATTCTACAATAATCGAATTTTCTCCAACGTGTATCGCCTGATGTGAAATATTACTTTATTAATGTATTCCCCATTAATGTATTTTACGCTAACAGTGCTTGACCAACGAGTCAATGAAACGAACTCGCCTTGACGCGCATTTGAAGGCGAAACATAGCGCGCATATTAATTCCGATTTGAATTACTTTCAAACCTTAAAGACAAATTTTGAAAAAAGAGCAAAATTTCTCTATTTACTGCTCGTACTGCAACTGTCAATTGTACTCTTGAGGCTAGTTATCAAATTTCCTTACTCATTGCTAAATGTGGTGAAAATCATACTATATGAGAGAATTTAATCAAACAATCAATATCAGCATTTCTTAAAGCGGTTCTGGAAAAAGAAGACAAAGACGTGAAAGCTATGTCACTCAGTAACTTCTTCTTCTTCTTCTTCTTCTTCCAATGTTTTCAGACATCGATTTGTATACTTTTAAAGTAGTTAGTGGTCAACCGAGTCCATGTACATCTCCGTATAGCTTGTCTTGGACTGATATGGGATTGGCCATGTGTTTTTTCTCTGTTCCATGTACTAGGCATTCTTGCAGTATGTGTGTCTCTGTCATCTTGCTGGTGCCACATGTACATATGTCAGATGGGCCTATTTTATACTTGTTAAACAGATGGTACCTCAGTCTATTGTGCCCTGTTCGTAGACGAAAATGACAACCTGTTCCTCTCTACTTAGTTGGTGGTAAGCATCGTCCTTTCATGCCCTGGGTGATCTCTCAGCCATTTGTTCTTGTAGGCCATTTTTATCCGTACTTTTGCTTCCTCATATGTCATACTGGTGTCTGTCTGTGGTAGCCTGCTTCCTGCTTTTGCCAATATGTCTGCAATCTCATTTCCAGGTATTCCGCAGTGAGATGGTATCCACTGTATTACCACTCTAGAGAAGATGTTGCATACTTGGTGTAGTGATGCTTGCAGTTCCTTCAAGTTGTTATCGTCTTCATTTTTAGAGCAGTAATTACTGACAGGGCATCGGTAAGAAATACCAGGTTTTCATTTACATGTTCCTCTGACACTATGGCTTCTGCTGCCGCTTTTAGGGCCTCTGCCTCTGCTCTGTAATTGCTGGAGAACCTTCCTGTCGCTAATTTTAGCTTCCTGAGTTTCATGTCACTGAGCACTATGAGGGCTCCTCCTCCTCCATTTTCAGTTGCATTTGCTGCAGACCCATCTGTGTATACATGGGTCCACCTGCTGTTAGGAAAGTGTTCCTTTAGGTACTCGGTGGCCAGGAGTCTTCTTTCTTCACTTGTTTGTTGGTTTTTTCCTACTATCCCTGTGATGTTCTCATTCAGCTCTGGGAATTTTGTATCTTTCCATATCTGTCTTGTGTTGGTGTATTTTAGTGGTTTGGGGTAACTTCAGCACATGATGGTTGTTTGCTCATCATCATCTTGGCTGTCGCTGCAAAGTTGGTTCGTTTTAGTCTGTCCCTCTAGCCCATTCATTCTGTGGTACATTGGGTGATCTTCTAGTCTCTTGAACTTTTCTGCTTGTTTTTGTGCTGTGCTGTCTCTTATATCCTCCATTGGTTGTAGGCCGGTGGTCTTCTCCATTTCCTGTATTGGAGTAGATCTCATTATCCCTGTAATAATTCTCATAGCTTGGTTCTGAACACGGTTGATTTTATTGAAGTTTGATTGGGCTACAGTTGCCCATGCAGAGATTCCATAGTCCAGTGTCGGGCGAACATATCCAATATAAAGCTTCTTTAAAACATTGTTATCTGCCCCCAGGTTGTGCCAGCTAGTTTTTTCATGATTGCCATCCTGGATTTTGCTCGGTTTTGTTTTTTTCAATCTGAGCATTCCATGTAATGCGCTGGTCGAAGGTGATTCCAAGGTATGTGGGGTTTTTCTCTGGGAGCAATATATGGTTATTTAGTAGGAGTTTTGGACTTTGGGGCTTTGTTGATAAGGAGAAAATCGTATATGTCGTTTTCTTTTCATTGGCTTTGATCAGCCATGTATTTGACCATTGGTCTAGGGATGTGAGGGCCTGTTGTATTCTGCTTGTTGCAGCGGTAATGCGCTCCTCTGATGTCCACAGGGCCAGGTCATCCGCATACAAGGCATGGTGGATCCTTCTGGGTATGTTCTCGGTTATGTCATTGATGTATATGAGGAACAGTGTTGGCGACAGTACTCCACCCTGAGGAACTCCTTGTTCTAGTGTTGTTTTCCTGCTGGTGAACTCTTGCACTTGCACTTTAGCAGTTCTTTTTCTAGATACTGTGATATCCATTTGTACATCTGTCCTGCTACTAGGTTTCTGTGCAACTTCACTTTTAGGCCAGCCTTCCACACTTTATCAAAAGCCTTCTCCAGATCTACCCATACTGCTAGCTTTGTTTTCCTCTTGAAAAGCATCCCTCATCTCCTGGAACGATGTATGTCACTTGATCTGTAGATCTGTGTTTTCGAAAGCCTGCTTGTTGGGGGGAGTAGCAAGCCCTTTTCTTCCAAATGCCACATTAGTCTGGTGTTGATCATGCGCTCTAGCAATTTTCCTATGCAGCTCAGTAGGCTAATTGGTCTATAACTGCTAGGGTCTGTGGGATCCTTCCCCGTCTTTTTTTATCGGTATCAATATAGCTTCCTTCCATTCTTTGGGTATAACGCCACTTTTCCAGCTACAGTTAAATATTTCAGTAGCTTTTTTCGCTTGTCGTCCCATTTCTATTATCATTTCATTAGTTATCCCATCATTGCCTGGTGATTTTCTTTTCTTTAGAGAGCGTAATGCTTTTCTAATTCATGTATTGTGAATTTAGTTGTCATGTCTCCTCCGGGGACCTTGAATGAGGTCGTGAGCCATTAGTTCTTCTTTTATGGTTTCCTCCCCTTCTTCAGGAACATCTATATGATTTACTTGTGTAAAGTGCTCACTAAGGATATTGGCAGCTTGTTTCCGCTTAGCTGTTCATCATTCTGCTTGATGGTGATTGTGTGCTTGTATTTATTTTCTTGGTTTAGTGCCCTGGCTAGTTTTCACAACTTATTTCCATCTCTGTCTAGGTTAAGGCTTTGTGTTTTTCTATCCAGCTGTTTCTAGCATTTTCGTTTAGTGTTCGTTTGTATCTTGCCGAGGTGGCTTTAAGTTTAATGTTTGCTTTGTTGTTCTTTCTATTTCTGCAATGTTTCTTGCTTTCGTTAGTTCTACTTCTAGTTGTTCTAATTCGTCCGTCCAGAATGGGCTGTAGTTTGGTCTCGCACCTCGAGGGATGGACTCGGTGGCTGCTTTTTTGGAGGGCTTTGTTGAAGTCTGCAACCCCAGCTTTTAGCATACTCTTGCGTATGTTTAGGGGTTCACAGTATGGTCTGTCAGAGTGCAAATTTCCAGTCTGCTCTGTTTGTAGTTTCATCTTGGTAGCAGCTTTGGTTGCTGTGGGAGTATGCAACATTTACGGCCAGCTTTACCGGTCTGTGATCACTTCCTGCGAGTTGGTCCAGCACCATTCTGTCAATTTTGTGTGGATGTCACCTGTGCTAAAGGCCAGGTCTGGTGTGAGGTGGTTTTCCAGGTTCTGGAGTAGTAACTAGGTTTATCCTCAGCATTGTTGATTAAGTGTAGGTTGCTGTCTATCTCCCAGTCCTCCACCTCATCACCTCTGTTATTTGTATCCTGGTAGCCCCACCGCTTGGAGTGACTATTAAAGTCTCCTACTACTATGCAGTTTGTTGGTATTATGTTCATGTTCTCCAGTACTAAGTCTTTGTTTGGAGGGCAGTAGATGTTATAGATCCGGGTGCTCCCAATTGGGGTTGTGCTCTATCCCTACAATTTCTGACTGTCTACTAGCACATACTGTTATTTCTTGACATGCAATCTCATTTCGGGCGAGGATCAGGACTCCACCTTTGCGTCCTTCCCTGTCTAATCGGAAGGTCTGATATCCTCTAATGGAAAATCTGTGGCTAGAGTTTAGGTGCGTCTCTTGTATGCATGCTATGTCTATCTGCTCCTGTTGTAGATATTTTGTTAATGGGACCTTCTTCTTTAGTACTCCCTCTGCATTCCACTGCATAATGTTGAATGTTCTATGATTTGCTTCACTAGTGTTTGTCCCTGCTAACTGTCCCTGGCTCGGCGGCGTGGATCGATCATTCCTGCCGTCTGTCGAGACTCCGCTGACCACTACTTTTGTATACTAGTCGATGTCGTCGTAAAACGAATTGCGCTGCACATTGTACACCCGTCTTCTGCGGCGTTTCTGTCAGGCTGCCCACCTTTAGCCTTAATTTATTAACCTACAAGGCAGCAGGTTGGACTCGCACTTAGCCCATCGCCACGCGGTGCGCTACCTATCGATAATAGGTTACGCTATTCTCCGATACGGCGCCGGCACGCTCAGGGCCACAATGTACGGTCAGGCGTTTGCTCTGACCATACATACACAAACACGGACACTAATCAACACGTTTTATCCGCTTTTAGTAGCCAGAAACCGCGTAAATCACACCGCAATCACAAGAAATCGCGCACAGTTTATCCGTTAAGAATTTTCACACCCGACATGTTGGCGACCGGAAATCGAGTCCCAGTCAGCAACAATACTGTTGAAATACTGTGGATATTGAAATACAACTTGTCAAAAGCTAAAAACAAGAAAATTCTCAGTGCCAATGGATGAATCAACTTTGAGAGAGTGAGGCTGTATTGATAACTTATATTGATAAAGGAGATTGTGCTGAAGAAATGTTGTTCTGTAAGTCATTAGAAAGCACCACTACCTTCAAAGATATATATAATAAGCTAAAAATTACTTAGATGTCAAAAATATACCAATTAAAAATATAACATCTTGTACCACAGATGATGCCTGTAATGTTATAGGCAAGAAAATGGCTGCTTAAAATTGATGAAAGATGAGAATCCAGAAATGCTTCTTGTGCATTGTGTTATGCACAGGGAAAATTTGGTAACTAAAAATATTTTGCCTGTCCTAAACGAAGTACTAAATTCAGTTATACAGTGTATCAATGCTATTAACTCTTAACCATTCGTGGTTTGTAAGGTTTTTTACAATTTTGAAGGCCTGCTCTATTACTAGAAGCCATATATACTCCATGAATTGAACATAGGCATTTTATATATGGTTGGAAAGCTAATTGAATGTACTATCAAGATATGTGCTTTTAATATTAGTGTCATGTAATATGTGATAATAGTTACCTAATTTTGGTGATACTAAAAATAGATCTTTCAACAAATTTCAAATAATTATACAGTCACAAAGAAGGAAAAAAATAAGTATAAAATATATCATCACAAACTATTAATATAGTCTCTTAGTACCTTCATATTTTACACAAATATCCAAACATGAAGTTGTTTGGACTATAAATAAGGCAGTAATTAGGAAATTTGTAACTTCTAAATATTTTCATATTTTGAAGACACAAATTAATAAATAATAAATAAATAAGAGAAATGATGCAGAACTGGTCTAGTAAGCAGCCCATAAAGAACTAACACTTATAGTCTTGATTAGGACAGTAATCTGAGTCACTAGATGCCATTTTTAAGCAAATGTGTGATTTTTGACAAGAGCAAGTGAAAACTCGCCTGCAGAGATTATTCAAAATGGCGGCTGTTCGAAATGTCGTGTAATAAAAGCAGGTTCTTATCACTGAAGTCGGAGAAGGTTCGCCTGAATGGCTAGGGACACCTTACACACGGTTAGTCGTCTTTCACGTAGAAATCAGTCAGATACATCATAAAGGGCTCCCTGACTACGCATGAATTCTTAGCGGGCGGAGGCAGAAGAAGAGAACAAAAAAGCATGCTTTATTCAAGGAGATTAGAAATCTTAAAAATAATATTTTTAAACAATTTATTATGGTAATATCATATGTTTTACATTATGAAACATAAATTATATGCATTTAAATGCATAAATAACACACAATACGGCTAGTTCCGAGTCATGTAGCCATCTCATTTATAAATGAGATTTTCTTAGTACCCGAACGTTACAGGGTTAAAGCTAATGTCAAATATGAGAGTCTCTTCAAACTATTTTGTGAAGAACAAAATGCAGAACATGTGAGACTTTTACTTCACACTGAAGTAAGATGGCTCTCGAAAAGGAACTGCTTGAAAAGATTTATGGTACTATTTGATACTCTTAGTGATTTTTTTCAGCGACAAACCTGAAATGAAGTATCGGTTAACGGTCAATAGTAAAGTATTTGTGAGTTATCTAGCTGATATCTTTGAAAAACTTGATATATTAAATGATCAACTTCAAGGAACAAATACAACTCTTGTTGATACAAAAGCAAAGATATTTGGTTTCATTACCTTTATTGAATTACGTCAGAAATATATTTACAACACAAATTTTGAAGAGTTTCATTGGCTCCAGAAATGTGAAGTGACTGACACCGTTATACTTGTTATTGTCGATCATCAGAAAGTTCTATCGGCTGATTTAAAAGAAAGATTTTCTGATTTGAAACAAATTGATATTCCAACTTGGATGTTGCAGCAAATGTTAGTGGATTTGTCTGATATTTTAAATATGCAGTATCAAGAAGAATTCGCAGAAATGCAAAATGATGAGTCAGTTAAAACTTTATTTAATATAAAAAGAGCCATGTCATGACTTTGTGAGGAAACAGAAATCAAATACAAATGTGCAAGAAAACTGTTATTACCGTTTCCATCTTCATATTTAGTTGAATGTGGATTTAGTGCCATAACTGATTTGCTGCTTAAAAAGAAATCGGCTGGATGTAACACAACGGGGAGACTTGAGACTGAAGCTAACTAAATTGGAACATAACATAAAATATCCTTGCAGCATGCATCAAGCGCAAAGATCTCACTAAGTGTAAGTAATAAATAATTACTAATAATTAAAATAATATTGAAACATCTGTCCTTAAAATTATTTCGTACTTGAATTTCAGTTTTCCATTATATATTTTGAAAATTTATTTACTGTGTTTTCTTAAAAATTTTCCCTAGTGATTTTTCTAAAAGTTATCATTTTAGTTTCTACAGTGATCAATTCAATTTTGGAAACTGACATTTTCTGTATATGTTAGTTACATAGGTTGATAGGGGAAGAAAGGGGTGGGGAGTCATACGAATTTTTAAAGGCTTTGATGGGGCATGGCACAAAAAGGTTGGAAAACACTGATGTAAATTATCGGGACGTCATATCTTGCTTTACTGACATTCAGATTGACTGCTGATATTTTCTTTCTATGAATTTAGTACAAATAGAGTTTATCTCTTCTCTCTCTCACTATCTGGTCGCCTCTCGTGTTTCTTATGATTTGTCTACCTGCTAATAGTCCGTTCAACAACTATTGCCAACAGTCCAATGCGAATTGCAGCAAAACCATCAATTCTACAGTAGAGAAATTCTGCCCCCAACCTTAGAATTATACCAACGCAAATGTCTGATGGAATAAATTGCTATTGAAAACCTGGATTTTGTAATATAACGGTTTCGTTTGATGTTGGCGGCATATTTGGCGAGTCTGATACAGAATTTTAGTTTTTACAGTAAATGCACCAATATGACATTTGATGACAAGTCTCATGCAAAGGCGTATCATCCCAGCTTATACATGGGGACCAATGTTGATATTTGCATTAAAGTTATGAAATAAACATGAAATGTAGACATAATTGTATTATTGTTTTTAAATAACTGACATTACAGTTAAAGTTAGCTTCCATGTCATAATGCCATTCCCTTTCATGTACAGACTTGGGATTGGCAATGCGGGGCTACTTGAGACGTTCTTTCAAATCGCAACTTCCTTGTTACAATGTGCGTGTGTTAATATATGTTGTAGGAGGAATCATTATAATGAAATAACTCTTTTCTGGTTCTGTAAACTGTGGTACAGATGACCCACATGTGCCTCTTTGTAAAAATGCGCGTATAATATTAATGACACTTTTTTTTACATTGTAACTTCAAACTCATTGGAAATGTTATATCAGTGTCTGTTTTGAAAAGTCAACAATGTGACCCAATATCTTCACACTAATTTCGATATACGACTTTAACTTTTATTCTTCTTTCGATCGTTCTAGGCCGTTTTTATCATTCTCTTTGTGATATATAAACAGCCAAACATCTTCTTCTTCTTTGATGATTATACCTTTAGACGCGTTCTTATGATGAAATCGACTGTTGTCTGGAGCTCATCTTTAGTGCCATGTAGTTTTGAATGTAGTGTTGTGTTGTAGGGCCAGCATTCCTTTCTTGGGAGGACATACAGGGGCAGTCTTGCAGGACATGTTCTGTGGTTTGTTCAGCTAAGCCACAGGGGCACAGAGGGGTTGGGGACAATCGCAGCCTGTGTAAGTGTTTGTTCAGTCTGTTATGACCTATCCTGAGTCGGAAGATGATAGTCTGTCCTGTCTGTCAAGTGTGGTAGTCATCGTTGGATGGCTTAGGTTCTTTCTAATGCCCATGATAGCTTTTTTTTCAAAGTATGTGATTTCATTATCTATTTGTTCACATTCTGCTCCCCTTTTAGCAAGTTTGTCTGCCTTCTCGTTACCTGGCACTCCACAATGTGATGGTACCCACTGAAGTGTAACTCTTTGTTGGTAGAGATC
>JADZMA010002218.1:0-12844 GCA_020796225.1 Arion vulgaris
TCACCATCCCATCCACTATCACTACATCAGTATACTACAAGCCTACTGATACACATAGCTTTCTTCTGTATACCTCTTCCCATCCCCAGGCCTGTCGTGACTCTTTACCTTTCTCTCCACTCTTACGCCTTCGTCGCCTCTGTAGTGAGGACGACGATTTTCTTGATAGAGCTCACGAGATGCTGGATTTCTTCCGCCAGCGCCTATACCCGGAGAATGTGCTTACATCTGCCATGCATCGGGTCAGCTAATTGCTCTCAGAGGCCTCTCCTACATAGAACCCCAAGTCTGACAGGGTTAAACTTATCTTAACTTTCCACCCTCATAGTTCCTGGTGAAAAAGGTCTTATTCCATCATCTCCTATTCTTCAGTCTGATCCTGAGACACGTTCAGTCTTCCAACACTATCCTTTGGTGGCTACAGACAGGACAGAAGCCTCAAGGATTTGTTGGTACACAGTCGCCTCAAGCCTAATATCCAGAGTCACTTTGGCACCATCCAGTGCGGACGTCGCGTAATCCCATGTGCATATGTAATACAGACCCCACTGTCTCTTTTCCAAAAGCTACGTATGCCATTCAAGACAGTTTCACGTGTGGTCCCGAATCATCTATGCCATCACCTGCAAACGATGCAACAAGTCCTATATTGGCGAAACCGGTAAGAGACTCAGTGACCGATTCGCCCAACACTTACCGATATTCGCCAAGCTCTGGACTCCTGTGGCCCATTTCAACGATACTGGCCATTCAGGAGTTGACGATGTCAAGGTCACAGCCATCCGATCATGTTCCTCCGATGATCGCAGTCGATTCGCCCTGGAGAACCGTTTTATTTCATTCTATGGCACTTTGCGACCTCTTGGACTCAACGCATTACATTCTATGCTTCTTAGTACTGTCTTATCTCGTGCCTTGTTATCTATATGTGTGTTTGCTCCATATATGTGTCATTTACCCACTATATTGTTTATTGTTTCTCTTCTTTTCCACTTTCGGTTTTTGTGTGCCCCTCATTTCGTTGTTCGTTTTATTCCCAGATTTTCATTAGATAGGTTTTGTTTCCATGTATCGTCCATTTGTAGTGTTCCTCGAAATTCGTCATTCTTGTTGTAATTGTTTGCTTGATAAAGGCCTTTTGGTCGAAACGTTGCTGTTTATCGTCACTGTTGATGTATTTTGTAAAACTGTAGTACTTTGTGTTACGTGTTTAGCTATTTTTCAAAGTTTTACTGCAGCCTCCACCTTTTTCGATAATCGTCGCCATATTGCTGCAACTATTCGTCGTCACTTAGTAGGTAAGATTTTATAGTTATTTTTGTTGTGTAGGTGCATTTCCCGTTCCCACACCCCTTTTAGCATATAATATAGTTCTTTTGTTTGTATTTCTATTACTATGCCTTCCCTTCAATACTTGTTGGTTCTCAAAAATTATATCTGGTTTCCTTCAGCCCCTCGGCTGATGTGCGTCTTACTGCCATCAGTTATGCTATGGTTACTTTCAAAAAAACTCGTTTCTGCTCTCATCGTAATTTTCTCTTCACATGTCAGCGTCTTAAGGTTATTCCAAAAGGCTTTGCTTCCAAGCTTCACCTCTGCACTCATTATACCCCAGGGAGCAGCGTAGTTCTTAAGTTAGAAACCAATGTATACAACCATGCGTTGTATCGCTGCCAACCACTCACCTTCTATCGACTTGGATTCCTCAGTCCCTACTTCTACAACGTCACAAGTCTCACCTCTACCAATAGCTCCTGTACTCCCTTTTTCGTTTCACCATCCACGTTCTCAAAGAAACTGATGAATTTATTTGCTGCATCATCAACCCAAAACTTGACCTTCTTCGCCCGGGTACCTCTACCACTCCTCTCAATTGTCCACTCTATCTTCTCCTCCTCCAGGTTGTCTGCATCCTCCAGACCTTCTCTATCTGACGCAGAGATGTGTTTAAGTAAGGGTCTCAAGTTTTTCTCTCATCCCTCCATTACCCCTACCTCTTCAGGATGTAGACCTTTCCACCGTGGCCTGGACTCCAAATCACTTCATACCAGGAGGACCCTCGAAAATCAGGACTCAGTATGTTTCCAAATATTCCTCAAAAAATGATTGGACTCTAAAACCGGTCCTCTAACCTTTGACTTCATCGAATTTCATGACATTGGGCTTCCATAAACGCCTGGGCGTTCTAATTCACCGTCGAGTTTCGTGTCACACACCTCCGCCGGGTGCATTGTTATCAAACCCGCTGATAAAGGTGGGCCAAACGGTTGGGGTAAAGAACTCCTTCAGGAAGGGCCCCCAACTCGAACCCCTTTCTTTTTTTCATGTCTTCAAAATGTAAGGTCCCGGAAAAAGAACCTATTTCCAGATTCCCCGGGCATCATCACTATGTTCATCGACAGTTGTTTGGGGGAAACCCCCATTTTTTCTCCCAAAAAATTTATAAAATTACAATCCTGGAGGCTATTGTTTCTGCTTGCCTTTCCCCGGAACATTTCTTCCTTTATAGTATCTTCAACCTTTGTCACTACACACCCATTCTTGAAATACAACCACACTTTGCTGTTTTTTTTTCATTAAGTTGTTGCCCCCAGGATTATGTCTTCCTATGTCTGCTCACTGTAACCTTCCTCATTCTGCGGACTTAACTCTCCCATTTTTTTTCAAAGGGGAAACAACCTCTTGTTTCCCCCCCGACTCTCCCTTGTCTTTAACTAGTTCTCCCTCAACTCCCTTTTAGTTCAATGACCAGTTCTTAAAAAATTAGTGGGGTGCCATGGGGACTAAAATGGGACCCCCCTATTTTTCTATTCATGGGGCATCAACACTTATATAAACCGTGGTCCTCTTTTGTAAAAAGATACATCGATGATTTTTGGGTTACCAATGTCAATTTGTACGCTTCATCCCCTTCTCAAAGCCCTTTAATCCGCTATTCGTTCCCCCCATCTCTACCTCCGTTCATTTTCTTTACTCCTTCACCATACTATCCACATACACATCAGTTAAAACCACATCCCCCGCTTTCTTCTGTATACCTCTTCCCATCCCCGGGGGTTCGTGACTCTTCCTTTTTTCCAACTCTTACCCTTTCGCCTCTGTAGTGGGGACGACGATTTTTATAACTCACGAGATGTGGTTTTTTCCCCCCGCCCCAACCGGAGAATGTCTTCATCTCCGCATCGGTTCAGCTAATTCTCCCGGGGGCCCCTTTTTCCCTTGAACCCCCAAATCTGACAGGGTTAAACATCTTAACTTTCACCCCCATGCCCCCGGGGAAAAGGTCTTATTCCATCATCTCCCTATTCTTCCTTTTCCCAGACACGTTCAGTCTTCCAAACACTACCTTTGGGGCTTCAGAGGGGGCAGGCCTCAATTTGGCCAGTCCCTCCCTAAACCCAAGTCACTTTGGCACCATCCGGGGACGTCGGGGCTGTAATACTTTTATTAATACAGACCCCTCTCTTTTCCGCTCGTATGATTTAAGACAGTTTCCGGGGGAGTCCGCAAAATCATCTTTCCAATGCAAACGATAAAAAAATCCCAAAGGCGAAACCTAAAAGACTGGAGATTCCCCCCCATTTTCGATATTCGCCAATCGGACTCTCCCTTTTCAACGATACGGCCCAGGGTTAGATTCAGGTCCCGCCCTCCGACTGCCCCCCGATGATCGCAGTCGTTTGCCCCGGGGAACCGTTTATTTCATTATATGGCACTTTTTCGACCCCTTTGGGCTCAAACCCCATTCTATTTTTTACTGTCTTATTTGCCTTTTATCTATTGTGTTTGCTCCATATATGGTCATTTATCCCCTTATTTTTTTTGTTTTCTTCTTTTCCCCTTTTGGTTTTTTTTATCATTTTTGTTGTTTTTTTTCCCCGATTTTCATTAGATAGGGTTTTTGTTTTTAGTAATCGTCCATTTGTAGTGTTTCAAAAACGTCATTCTTGTTGTAATGTTTGTGATAAAGGCCTTTTGGTCGAAATTTTCTGTTTTTCGTCACTGTTTATGTATTTTTTAAAACTGTAGTACTTTTGTTTACGTTTTTATTTTCAAAGTTTTCTGAGTCCCCCTTTTTTTTTCTTTATATTGTAAAAATTCGCTATTAGAGGGGAAAATTTTTGTTATTTTTTTGTTAGGATTTCCGGTTCACCCCCCCTTTTTACCATTAAAAAAGGTTCTTTTTGTTTGTATTTCATTAATGCCTTTTTCCAAATTTTTTGAATTTTTCTTGACTTAATCTCGGTTTTTTTAGTCCAAAGGCTGATTCTCTTCTGCCCCAATAGATGGTTACTTTTAAAAAATGTTTTCTTCCCCCAATTTTTCTTCACATGTCAAAGGGTTATATTCCCAAAGGCTTTTTTCAATTCTGCGGGTATTATACCCCCGGGGACAGGGGGGGTTCCCAAGTTAGAAACCATTCCTCAAATCTTTTGCCCAAATCAACTTCTTCTGATTGTTCCCCCGTCCCTTTAAAACTCACCACAAAATCCACCTTCCCAAATGCCCCTGTACTTTTATTCGTTTCACCCTGGGGTTCTCCAAAGACAAAATGAAAAAAATTTATTTTCATGCATCATTTTAAAAAACTTAACCTTTTTTTGCCCCCTATTTTACATTTTTTTTTGTCATATTCTTTCCTCCTACCCCGGTTGTTTCATCCCTCCCGACCTTCTCTTATTGAACAGAGATTTTTTAAAAGGTCTCAAAGTTTTCCTCTCGTCCCCTACCAAACCCTTTTATATCGGGGAACCACCCAAATAGATAGAGCCCCTTTTGTGTGCCTAATAGAGTATACCCGAAAAAAGAGATTTTCAATTAAACCAATCCACGTCAACTCTAGATTGCAAGACATGGGAATGAAGATTAGGTGACCATAAGAAAGGAACAGCACAACAGGTATATGAGTAGGCTCATCAGTCAAAATCAAACTGGTACGGTCAGTCGCTGGATGCTGTTGGAGATATTGCGAAGGAGATCGGAGCACCTATGGACATCTCTGCAGTGCAATGAAGATATTCCAAACTGAAACTGAAACTATCATCGATCTGGCAAATAGTAGCTAGAACTGAGAACACAGATAGTGTCATCGATCTGGCAAATAGTAGCTAGAACTGAGAACACAGATGGTGTCATCGATCTGGCAAAAAGTATCTAGAACTGAGAACACAGATGGTGTCATCGATCTGTCAAATAGTATCTAGAACTGAGAACACAGATGGTGTCATCGATCTGGCACATCTATGTTAGCGACTCTGTTTTTCCTCAAGAAATACCTTCTGTGCGAAAGAAATCAACATATCTTTCTTGCATTGTCTTCCTCGTCAATGGTAAATACTTGCACCACAAAAGTCACAAACCTGTTTTCAATACACAAGATGACGCAGTAATAGTAACATTTATATGAAGAGGTCGAAGAAGAAGAAGCAGAAGAAGAAGAATGAGGAATGATGACGATTAATATCATGGTGCTGAAAACTATTAAAACATGTAACCATTGTACAAGGCAAAAGTATGGGTATAACCATGATCGTCTCCGTCAGCTGACATGTCATCTACATTTAACAAGGATAATCTTCGCATGCTTGTTCTGTTTTTATTATATGTCATATTTTCATTGTGGTCTTGTTTACAATATAGTAAACCTGCAGTACCAGGTAGATAAGATACTGTCAACATCAAAACATCCGACATGTCTAGTCTCACAAGGTTGAACCAGAGATACATGTAACCCGGTAGTAACTGAAGTTCTGTACGCTTGGGTTGTTATCGAGTTCATTACCACTTAAGCTACAGATACCCACAGCATAAACACTTGAACAATAACATAGACCATGCCCAAAGATCCGAGGAACAGCCAAAATCATGCAGAAGTTAGTGGTTTTTCTTTTGTTCTCTTGTCCTTCTGCTCTTTGCCGTTAGGCGACGCATGTGCTGATGATCGGTTTCCAGATTGTCACCTTGGTCGTTTGATATGATGTGATATTGTGGAATGTTAAGGTGTCAGTAACTCCATTAATCCATCTTTTTCTTGGTCTGCTCTTTACTCTTGCTGATTCCTTTTTCATTCTGTAATCTCGTACAGTTAGTGTTTTTTTACCATAATTTACTATATGGACTATTAGGGTGACAAAGTTCATGCTCAGGACAATCTATTATAAGAACATAAAAATGGTTTCTTTACGTATTAACGATAATGTGAAGGGTAAACTGAGAAGCAACATGTGACCACACCCCGTCGACATAGAAACTAAGCTTTAGAGGAAACTGAAAACCTGAAACTGACTGCCCAGTTTGTGGTCAAGTAAACTAGAGCACATGATCAGAAATCGTAAAAGAAGAAACGAAGGACAATAGTAGTTTTAAAGCGAATAAAAAGAAAACCAACTGTAGAAAAGATAAGTATGTATATAAAGAAACAAAATTATAAGCAACATGAAATAAAATTGGCAATATAACTTGAACATAAGGCATAATTTGTTGTTGACACTTAACGGTGCATTAGGTCAAGGTCTCCTGGTTTATTGCTTCAACACGTATATTTACAAGTTCCCGCTCAATAATACTTTTGTTGTTGTTGAATATAGTGTCTTACAGTTTCAAGTAGGGGTTTTGACATTAATATTTCAATGATTTGTACTTTCATTAGTGTTTCTAGAAACATGTCATGCAAAACAAATTATCTACTTCTCAGGGGTCATGATTTCCCAACCAAACTTTCGTTAGTGTTTTCTAAAATCATGTCATGCAAAACAAAAGTTACTTCTAAGTATCATGCTTTCCAAACCAAACTTTCGTTAATGTTCTCTAAAAATGATGTCATGAAAGAAAACTACTTCTAAATAACATGACTTCCCAAACCAAACTTTCGTTAGTGTTTTTCTAAGAATCATGTCATGTAAAATAAAAGTTGCTGCTCGCTATCATGCCTTCCAACCCAAACTTTTGTTAGAGAAAATCTTTCGTTTTATGTGCCCAAATGTTCAACTATTCTACTCGTAAATGAGTATTTTCTTGATAAATCACTTTGCTTGAATGTTTAAGCTGTGCTAAAATGAACATATTTGTACTTCTACCTATAGCTTGATGATGAGTTCTCTTCTATAGCGCTTGCATTAAAAGTTCATTTATCGATATTTCAACTATTGTCTACTGTCTTTGCCCAGGTGGATGATGGAATTAGTTGTCCACTCTTGCCGTTAAGCGTAGGAGTAGGATCGTTAATTTCCGTTCAAGGAGCCACACGAGTCGCCCTTGTTGTATTATATCCATGTTTATATAGTGGGGTCTTGATATTGTATATCCATCTTTTTCTTGGTCTTCCCTTGGCTCTAGTACATGATCTCTCTTTCTTGTATGCTGTTATTGGTGGTTGGTTGTATTCCATTCTCATTAAATGTCAAACCACTGCATTTGTTGTCTTTCAATATTTCAACTATTTTATCAATAATCCATTAATTACAGCAATACGTTTATGTAGGACAAATATATGCTCTTAAAACTAAGTTGTGTGTCTATATATCATGTTAATTCCAAGTTTTTGCAGCTATTTTTATTTTCTGAGAGCCCTGTCCTTTTCCTTACCTACGTTCTAACATTTCCATATCGGTTATTGGTTACTAAACTGAGGTCATTGCACTCGGAACAGACTCATAGGTGCTCAGTCACCTCCCAAAAGATATCAAAGTATGCATTCTTATGGTTCCCATGGATCGCTGTTTAAGCACACTCCCCATTTGACCTCGTACATCCAGTTCTACTTATACAACGGGTAACTTCAAACTGCCTAAATAGCTGGATCGATTCAACATCTATGTTAGTGCCTCATCCCAAAAGACAGTCGCGAAGAGACCGAATAATATCCCCCTTTTCCATCTTCAACTCCCAACAATCGATGCTGTTGATGTTAGCCTGTACGCTCTCTTATTACCGTAAACACCCGCATGCCCAGGACAGTATATCCACTTAAGCCTCTGGAGACTAGACACTTCTATAGATGACATCCACTCATACCGAAACCTGCCCTTCTGGATCTTGTGAAGCATCGACTGAGAATCAGATACAACAACGACACCAGTAACTGAAGTCCCATAGACCAATGAAGGGCGGCAGTAATGAATATTAAACAAAACGGGTGATAGAGGGGGCCCTGTGTTATCCAGGCGAATAGTGCAGGATTCAAGTCCATGTTCCTAAACGTAGTGCAACGGTTCTCTCCATTAAGGAAGCAGCTATCCAGTTCACCAGTCAGAGTAACCTCACATTTAAGCAAGAGAGGACCATTTTGAAAAATTCACCTTGTAACAAACATCCTCCAAGTCAATGTCCACAGCAACAGTCTCTTGCTTGGATTGGAAGCCTTCATAACCATCATTAGCAAACATGCCATTTCTATAACTTGTTGTCAACAAATTTCAATATACTGAACTATCAACTCGTCTCACTTGTTCATTGATGCATATATCACCTGTTATATATCTCACTTACCAAAACAAATGTTATATGAACTTTCTAGAGGGAAGACGTTCAAGGCAGACCACTGCTCAGATATAAGGTTGTCTACAAGACTTCAATGAAGAACTTTTCTATCGGTCCAAGCAAACCTGATACCTTAGGCACGAGTGACGAGCACCTAGCCTCTTCAACAGAGACTCATATACCATAGTATAACAGACACATGTGAATAATGTTATACAGGGTGTTCAAGATAAAAGCAGCCCCATCAAGGGAGACAATCTGACATATGTTTGGTTCAATTAAGACATAGTTTAGGTCAAGTGAGTGATTAATTTTGTGATGGTGTGTAATTATGGTGCAGGAAGGGACGATGAACAAATGTGACGGAAGGATGAGCTAGTCAGAACCGGTTTAAATAGTAAATACACAAAAAGCAATATGTGCCTGACAACTTTTGATTTATCAATGGGGCTGCTTTTATCTTGAACACCCTGTATAATCCGTGACATATCTCTATAATATCTTCTTCTTCTCTTCCACCATTTACTTCTTTATAGAAGTGTTGGGGGAGGAGGGAGGGCGTAGTGATCTTGTGTGTGCTTGTTTTAAGGCACTTTGTAAGCTGATATTCATTTTCATAAAGCTGTTTTTGATGCCGTCAGCTCATCTTTTGCGTGGTCTTCACCATCTTTAAAAAATTTCATCAGGGGCCAGTGCTACAGGGTTCGTACACTGCAGCTGAGATCTTTCTGTGTAAGAAAGAGGTCTCTCTCTCTCTCCCTGATCCCGCTTGACTGATATCCAGATTTTCACATAAATTCTGCTGCTTTTTAGTACAGATTCTCATTTTCATCGGTATTTTCCGGCCAGGTTTCGTTTCTCAGACCTGCTAGCAATGGGCAGTCTTGCATTAGGTGCTCTATCGTCATGTCAGCCTTCTCGCAGTGGCACAGGCTAGTTGTGGCAATTTTAGATTTGTTGTGAAATGGGACCGGAGTCTGTTATTCCGATACCGAGGCGGAATATGACAACTTGTTTGCTGACAGGACAGATCGTAGTACCCATTTTTGGCGCTGTGTTGAGGGTGTTCTTGCGACCACTTCTCTCTCTATATCCCATCTGATGGTGAAGAGATCTGAGCACACATGGTTACTAACCCAAGTGCAATTATGATGGTTCTATCAATCAATCAATCAATCAATCAGTATTATATCTCTGCATCATGTTTCTCATATATACATATGCAATGACCATCTGTAGAAGTATTTCTTCATGTTTATGTTATATGTGTCTATGATATGTTTATGTTATATGTGATATGTTTATGTTATATGGGATATGTTTATGTTATATGTGATATGTTTATGTTATATGTGTCTATGATATGTTTATGTTATATGTGTCTATGATATGTTTTATTTTATATGTACCTATCATATGTTCGCAGCTCTTGGTCCGTATCATTTAAGCTGTGTCGGGTTGATGCTTGTACAGTTGAGTGTGTGTGTGTATGTGTGAACGTATGCGTGTGTGTGTGTACGATAGCGTGTCTGTGTGCGTGTGTGGGCTTATGTGTGTGCGTGTCTGAGTATATAGGTGCGTGGTGCGGTCGTGCGTTTGTGTGTGTGTGTGTGATTGGATGTGTGCGTGTGTGCGTCTGTGAGTATATCTGTGAGGGTATGCGTGCTTGTATGTAAGTGTATGTGTATATATGCGCGTCTGTGTACACACACCAAAATTCTAGCACGAGATGAACCACCACCCCCCTCCCCATTGCAAGCATTAAACATAATACAGAAAAGGTATCATCTTTGAATAATACTAGAGACACCAAAAGCTAAGATCCGGGATTACATAAATGTACATACATGTACCTGATCTTAGGATATAGACAGTAAGAACAACAAAATAAAGACATTCATACGTATTATATTTCTATTGTATATTTTTATACATTATGCAATGTATGAGAGGTTTGTGTTGTGCAAGTTTACAGTTTCGTTCAACAACTGTGGTAGGTCGACATACATAATGCGTCTCACACAAATGTCTCTCATTTTTTTGGTTTATCATTTATATAAAAATCAAGGGATTATGTAGTAATGTATAAATCTTCCCATATCGACTAGGACACAAGAGAGTTGTGAATTGAATCTCTCATTGGACGTTCCACATGTGTGGAAAGGAATTGAACTTCCTACTCCGTGCACACAAGGGTGTATAAATGTGAAATGACCTACTTGATACCATACGATCTGAAAACTCTATGGGACATTCAATTGTTTTCAATAAATGATATATACACAAAACCAGTAAAAACGAGACAGATTACAAGAGAAAATAAACATTTCTGGACATCTAAAACTTACGACCTCGAAAACATGTCAACAACTAAACTGATTATCAGTTCTCATGGCAAAAGTTTGTTAATATCACGATCTCTTCCAACGATGATGGCATGGACGGCACATGTAATGATCTGTACATGTATCGTTGTCTACATATAACATTCATATTAAAGAACTAATGTTGATATCAATTCATTTGAAATTATCCCCAACATCATACACAAATCTCGCGTGTGTTGATTGGGTTCAGAAGAGAGCAAGAATAGTAACACTACGACCTGGCATGTCGTAAGAGACGACTGAGATAGGCGCCTGAGAAGCTACCATAGTAAATAAAAGTGAAGCAGAAGTCGGATGTGCTGAGCTACTTGTAGGCGCATAACTGGCACAATGTTACAATCACTCTTAAGCACAGATCACATACAAAGGGTTGTTGAAACATTTGTCAATAGAGCGTTTGAAGAAGAAAAAGAAAAGTATACACAATTTTAATATATTTTAAAATAAATGTTCACGAAAAAGTATCTTTATAAATACAATGATTGTGACTTTTTTGACATATTTCTTTTTTTTTTTGAGTACAGAGACGAAACAAGGGCGTGATACTAAAGTTATAAAACAATTTTATTAAACTGATTACATTGCATGTTCCACTAACTTTCAATAAATAAAATAAACATTCATTTGAGAAATGTATTCATTTCCTACCGTCAATAGACAGGACGGCAAGACCGATGTGCAAGCTCAAACATGCACTAGACTAACAGAACACACGACTGTGTCAATAGATAAACAAACATGGTCGAAGTCTAAAGCAGAATAAATGTTTGAAGTTATAACAGAACATTAACTCAGTGAGAAAACTACAATGATAATCCAACACTATCAGAATAACAGAACATTAACTCAGTGAGAAAACTAGCAATGATAATACCAACACTATCACACGAAATGACAGAACATTGCTCAATGAGAAACTACCATGATAATACCAGCACTATCACACACAATAACAGAACATTAACCCAATAGAAAACTACAATGATAATACCAACACTATCACACACAATAACAGAACATTAACAATAGAAAACTACAATGATAATACCAACACTATCACAGACATACAGAACATTAACCAATGGAAAACTACCAATGATAATACCAACACTATCACAACATAATGAACATTAACCCAATGAAAACTACCAATGATAATACCACACTATCACAAATAACGAACATTAACCCAATGAAAACCAATGATAATACCAACACTATCACAGAATAACAGAACATTAACTCAGTGAGAAACTACAATGATACCAACACTATCACACACAATAACAGAACATTAACCAATAGAAACTACCAATGATAATACCAACACTATCACACAATAACGAACTTAATGAAAAACCTGATAATACAACTATCACACAATAACGAACTTAACTCAATGGAAAACTACCAATGATAATACCAACACTATCACACAAATAACAGAACATTACCAATGAGAAAATACCAATGATAATACCAGCACTATCACACACAATAACAGAACATTAACCAATGAAAAACTACAATGATAATATAACACTATCACACAATAACAGAACATTAACTCAGTAGAAACTACCAATGATAATACCAACACTATCACACAATAACGAACATTAACTCAGTGAGAAACTACAATGATAATACCAACACTATCACAGAATGATAAACATTAACTCAGTGAAAACTACAATGATAATACCAACACTATCACAGAATGACTACCAAAATATGTGTAGTTTAGAGCAAGTTGTAATTCTGTGTCTCAGAATAGAAGACATCGATTCGTATCCACATGCATGCAATATTCAAGACTAGCAATTCAGCCACGTGTACAAGTGGACAGACACCTCAGACCTGCAGATCACAAAATTTACGACTAGCAATTCAGCCATGTACACATTTTTACGGACCCCAGACTACAGAGCACATACATCAAGACTGGGAATTCGTCATTTGGTTTACACCCCACTGGC
>JADZMA010002219.1:0-12831 GCA_020796225.1 Arion vulgaris
CAGAGTGATTTTAATCTTCCTCTGTGCACCATTTAGTGTCATACGCTCCCAAGATATGTAAACTGCTCAACCCTTTCAGTGTTTCATCTTCTAACATTACTGGTTGTTGGATTTCACTGTTTGTCATAATTTTTGTTTTCCTGTGTTTGTTTTGAGGCCTACTGTCTTTGCCGTGCTGTGAAGTATTGTACTTTTCTCTTGTATATATTCATATTTGTGTGACACCAGGGCTATATCGTCTGTTGGCATTATGAATATATAATTAAAATTTATGTAGGTAGTGCCGTTTTACTGAAGCGGCGATTTCTTTGATCTTTGACTACCTAATAATTATTTTAGTAGCACAAAATATAATTTACAGCAATATTAACACTTTTGATAAGTTATAGGTGTATCCACATTTTTTGCGAGAGGGGAAATCATACAAAAAGAAATTATTTTACTTCAACTTTTACCTTCATTTCGATACAGTTGTCATGTATTGATTGTCCAGAGGTACAGAGAGGTATGAGATACAGAGGTCAGGATGATTGTGGTGGTCTTGAAAATGACCAGATGTGTACATTGATGACAATCTCATGCAAACATCTTTATTGCATATTTTTTTACTAGACAACGTCAGGACTTTGTCTTCTTTTGCCCTACATTTGTGATATGGTGCATTGTCCATTGTCAGACAAGAGGCCTATCTAATTTCAAAGTATATTTTTCTCAATCCACTCTCTAAATATGTGGTCGTTCATTTCTGTGTGCAGTCCGATTATCAGTCGATTTCGAAACAAATAAGAGTTGAGCATTCTTCAAAGCCCATTTATCTACTACCTGCATGTGCAATTATAAAAGCTGCCCTTTGAATTGGTACTAATTACTAATCGTTCCATCTGATGACTACCATTCGTTTTCATTGGTGTGGTGAGCATTAATCCATGTTACGTCTAAATAAACAATGGCATGGTTTTGTGGACGCATTTCTCTAACTGCACGTCAATATTTGCTTCTCATCACAACTAGATGCGGTTTCTCGCAGATGTTTCTTCTGCCGACTTATTTTCTAAATGTAAACAATTGTAAACACTTTTGGTCTTCCGGTAAATAACGGGAAAACTCTAAAAAAACGTGGGTATTGAGGGTTTTTAAAATTGCGCACAATAACAACAATAAAGCTATCGTAAGCGTTTCAAATGTATGTCTAGTTCATGTTTGATGTTTTTGTATACCGCATATAAGCTACATTGAAAACCAGCTGTTTGTTTTCATTGCAATTATTTCCTTGCAATGTCGTGACAATTAATAGGGCATATGCAAAATATCACCTCTTTACGTTAAAGGGCTTCGGATTTACAGATGTTCAAACATGGGCATGAGTTTTGAAACGCACTATAGTTTACCCTTTTTAATGGTGAGATTGTACAAATGAACAATTTCTTTCGTACAGTTGTCAACTGAGTTAGTTGAGCGAAACACGTAAAAACATTTGTAACAAATTACAAAGTACTAGAGATTTACAAAATACAAAAACTATGACAATACACAGAAACGTTTCGACCAAATTGCTTATATCAAGCAAAGAATACAACAAGTGTAAATTTCACTTCTTTCACAGTACTACATATGGGATGAAAATCGTGGCATATCCTTTACAGGACGTAGCCATCAACCACAGCAAACGAGTCGTTTTCTACGTTTACTGCAGAGATTATATATTACAACATCACCCAAGATGTTTACGATGCCCTGATCTCATTCACAAGTTCGGGGTTTTTGTTGTCATGCGGATGCCGCATTTTCATTTGCGTTCCAGAAAAAGTTTATTTTTAAATCGTCTCTAGGCGCTCATGTCGTTTGATGTGTCCGAAATATTTTAATTGTCCATGATTTTATATTATTTAATAGCCAACTCTCTTTAGTATCAAGTTGTTGCAGAACGAAGCGTTGTTCTTTTCCTGAAAGGGGTAATGGGGTCTAAGTCGCATAGGGCCACCGTCGCGCCAGGCACTAACCAAGATCCTACCCTACTTCTACGTGGTGACCATGGAAACAGACAACTGTTCATGTCTAGCTAAGCGGATGGGATCGAGGAGAACTACTCTGGTATAAGTAGTGATGCAGACGGAGTTACATTGGATGAGATCCACTCCAAGCACAGACGAGCAGAATCCAGAGTGACTATTAATGCACATCTCTTCCGGCCGATGGGAAAAGCTGAACAAATAAACATAAAGGGATGAAGGGTGCATCAGAGAAGAGACTAGGCGAAACTCGGGGCCACGAGATGGGAGCTCGAATTGAGTTGCGTGTCATGAGTCTCGCGATACAGTAAATGTGAGCAGGTGAGAAACTGATAAACACGGTGAGCAGGCACCAAAGTAGAGCGAGCACGCATACGGACGATACACAGGAGAGCCCTGGTGGGGACCGACATGCCCGGTGCTGATGATGGAGCGACGAAAAGACGTAGCAAACGTAGGGGTGAGCGGACGACCCAATTGTGCAGAAAAACTGGAAAGCCCAGCAGAGTCTTGAATCCAATGCAAAGTTCCTACGAATGGTGATAAACTGTGCACTGTTCATGAGTGAAATAGAAATTGTAAGGTATCGCCCAGTAGAACAATGTGAGCACAAGTGACGGGAAAAGGGACAGGCCCAGTCGGTGGACAAGGGCAAGCAGAAATGGGCAGAATGGGTACCAAAAGAAACGCGAGGTGGCGAGCCTCGAAGATGGGGTCTCCCTCCAGAGGGCAATAACGGCGTTTCCCCTCGCAGATAACTACTACTGCCTTGTAGTTGACTGGGGACACTCAAAGGCGAGTGGAGCAAAGAGTACACAAAACTGGACGGCAGGCAAACCAAGCAGTCCAAAAACAAAAGACTGGTAAACTGGGCAGATGACGCTCAACAACCGGGAAGGTTGTCTAAAGGTAGCTACCCTAAAGAAAATAGCAACCTGCTGCCTTGCAGGTCGGCTGGGACAGCCCAAGGCTGACGGAGAGCGAACCCAGTAAACGCGGACTAAAACCGGACACTTTGCCGAAGAATAAGCACCAGTGCTCCAAATGGCTCTAAAGATGTGACGAAACACTAGCTGCCTTAATCATATTTCCACATGAATATTATTTATGGGGAAATCTAGTACATCAGTCTAAGCGGTGATCAGCGATCGAGAGAGAAATAAAGAGAGAGAGATAAATGGGTATAACTTCCCGGAATAGACAAGAAATAGTAAATACTCCAAAAGCCAAATTTTCCGACATTTTTGCCGGGCCCACCAAAAAATGACCTTTAGCCGCCACTGCGTATATGACTGAGTTTAGGTCTGATACAACACAATGAAAGACAAACTTCATTGAAAGTCATCATTATGTTTGAAAACTACAATACAAGTCTTCAGTATTTATGTTGTTGAATTTTATCATTTGTTCACCATAGCACAAGACTACTACTTGCAGTAATACATTTGACCTGCATTGAGTGTTATTATTAAAAAGACAGCACAAAGATCTGTGCCTTCATATATCAAGGGATTATACATATGATGTAATAACTACATAAAATTCGTATAACCTCATGATTATTCTCGTAATGATAAACATAGCATATAATATTCTCAGCTTATCAACAAAACTGCATAATATCATATGACACACACAAATAGTTGTAATATCTTTGTCAAAGTCTATATGTTGTGTTCTGTGACATTCGTTACTTTTGTTGTATCGTTGGCTTGATAAAGGCCTTTTGGTCGAAACGTTGCTGTATATTGTCATTGTTTTTGTATTTTGTAAAACTATAGTACATTGTTATTACGTGTTTCGTCATTCTACATAGTTTTACTGCAGTCTCCATCTATATTGGGAATAAAAGATAAACAAGGTCTAAATATTATGTATCAATTTCCGTTATTACGGTCAGGAAAGACATAATAAAGGGAAAATCTACTTATTGTACTAAGCATACCCCCTCATTCCATAGGTGTTCAATATCATACAGAAAGGGTTGATAACAGAGCACTTTCATGGTAGCTGTCATTTCAAATTCTCCCCCAACCCCACATAAACCTAAGACATCAATTTGAAGCTGGTGTAACTAGATGCCCCTGACCTCAGCTGATTACAATGTTTCTTCTAATGCAAGTCATAAGCTGCTGTATTTATTGCCGGATGTTTATTTCATATAAGCGTTACAGGCGGGTACTACGTATTAGTTACATAGAACATAAGACGAACATCTATGTAAGAGACCAAATAATCCACCTTGCAGGTCGACAAGTGCCACTCTTGACAATCGTGAAAGGCGTAAACTTGTGTGGTCAGGGCATGTGATGAGACATGGCTCACTCTCCAAGATTATCCTACATGGAACAGTTGAGGGTGGCAGTAGGAAAGGAGGGCAGAGAAAATCCTGGTTTGACAACATCAAGAGCTGGTCGACAGAGTTTCTCTACACTTGTTTAAGAGTTGAAGACAGAGACTCATGGCGTGCTTTTTTTGCTGATGTCTCCACAGTGACACCCTACGACCTAACGGGTTATTGCTTTATTATTATTATTATCTATTTCTCTCTCATGTCTTTTTTAACCACGATCAAGGCATAAGCCCTCCACAAAACCAAGTCCCCCATCTTTAGCTATCTTCTGCAGCTCCTCCTATATTGTTAATATCGTTCTCAAATCTTCTCCGTGTATTTCCAGGACTCCTCTTTCCTTCCCTGTTAATCCCAAACCCAACAAAAAATTAAATGGTTCTGCCACATAAGCAGATTACCAACAGACAGTGCATCTCAAAGAGCAATGCTGCTCCGATGCAATGGGTAACAAAAGATGGCCCTCAGAGATAAGAGGCGACGAAAGATACTATCTACGAAGTGCACACAAATGCCCATTTTAGAAATTTCTTGACCTGGCGCTCTGAGGCAAACGGATTGGAAAAGTAAGAACGAAAGAATACAGTATATTTTCCCCCTCAACTTTACAAAAGTTACTATGGTAACTCGCGTAAGATTACGAAGCTATGGTAACATATATTGGCATTGATGGCCGTTTTTTCCCTTTTTAAATATAGTGGGTTTCAAACTATGCCCATTAGAAACTCTATAAGTCCGGAGCCATTTAACGTAAAGAGGTGATATTTTGCATGTGCTTCTATTAATCGTCATGACATTGCAAGGAAATAATTGCAATGAAAAAAAACAGCTATAGTCTGTCCTTTAAATTCCCGTGAGCACGTTTGAAATTGATTTTCTCGAAAACTACCTGTTGGATCTCAGTGTTTTTTTGCATGCAGCCTTAGAATATCCAGGGACTAAAATAAAGTAACCAGTAGTCCAAGATGCTGGATTTTGCACATCAGCGAATTCCTTTGATTTTATGACAATTGCAAATACGGGGCTCAAATTTTAGATTTTACAGTATCCTAAATTTGTCCATGTCAATTCTATTCATAGGTGTATCTCCATTTTAACATAGGTCAAGAAATTATGTTGCCCTTTATGTGCATCGTGAACTTGATACAATATCAACATTAGTCATCCTTGTCACCATTAGACCCCGGGGTGTCTTCTTCACCACAAATTGTATGATGGTAGACGCATTTGGATATGGAAATGTATACGTTGCTATTTCTCAGTCTGTAATCAAAATATGATTGTATCATCCAAAATCTGACATTCCATGAGGTTGATAATTGTTACTGGCTGGACAAATTGTAATCCATCTGTGCCAGTACTCGTCTTCCTCTCAAGACATATTCACACACTTCTTCAGAATTTCATGTCTATCATTGAGAAAGGACTCACGTGTCAGAACTTCAACATCACACATTTTAAACGTCCTGTTCTGTTCGCAACTTCCCCCTTTACTTTTACCCAACAAGCTCTATCAGGTGGGGGTGGGCATGATATGGGGTAGTCGAGACGTGTGGCCGTATTCCGCATAGTTTTGCCAATATGAAACACCTTTGTCTTTTTGTCATCCTCACCAGGTGCAACAACTCGGGTTTCAAATATGTATCATCGAAGCCGACATTTTCCTTAGCAAGCCAAGTCCTAATTTGATTTTTTTGTTTTTGATGTATTGGTACTTTGTCTTCACTGATACTGCGTTGTGATAGGATGCATTATCCATTACCAAGCATGATGGTCTGTTTAAAATTGGAAGTAGATCTTTCTCCATCCAGTGCCTCAAAATATGTCCATTCATTTCTGTGTGGTAGTCCCTACCGTCGGTACTTTTGATTGGAAAATAAGTCCAGCGTCATGGACAAGACCTTCTTCACTACTTCCTGCATGTGTTAGTATAATACGCTGGCCTTTGCTGCTTGGTTTTTTTCTTTTCTGTTCACCGTCTACTGATGCCATTCTTTAGCATTGGTGTGGTGAGCATTGACCCGGATTCGTCCAAATATACAATATCATAGCCTTGCCTCCGCCGCTCACGGATCTGTCTCATGTATTTACTTCGGGCAGCAATTAAATGTGGTTTTTCACAAATAATATTCCTGCCGCCTATAGTTTTCTGAAGGTGAACCCGGCATCTTAAAATTTTTTCGGTACTTTGAAATGTCTATGCTGCAATCTGATTGCAGTTTTAATTTCAGTTTCCTAAGGTAACAGTTGATTTGTCGCAAACATTTTCAAACCCGTCTTATGACATCTATGTCAAAGTCGTCAATTGTTCTTTTCCGTCCTTGCTTGACATTGGTGCACTTTGTGTCCGTTTAATCCACCGGAAAAGGATTCTCTTTTCAGACCAAGCGCCAGTTGCGCTCGTTTCTCAGGGTTATGAATATCGCAATATAGATGAATCTCTTAGATTCCCTACGGAAGTGTTGGTATATAAAACTGAACCTTCTGCATTTTTAAATGTGCACTTCAGACTCATTATGAATGTGATATCAATGTCAGTTTGATAAGCCAACAAATATGATACAATAGCTTCATACAAATAGCGAAATACGCCTATAACTATAAAACGGTATCCCAATTATAACGTCATATGCTTTCCCTTTCAAAAGTCGACTGGGTTAGGTGCACGGGTTTTCGTGGGAATTGTTGTATACTCACGATATTTCTGTTACCATAATGTATTTTTAGAACAACGCGTCTGTGTACCGTAGATCTGTTACTATTGTGTACAATCCGGTGAGGTTGATTTTAATATAACCTGAAAAATAAATATTTCAAACTACATCAAATTTTCTTGGAAAAAATATTTCTCTAGCGTCATGGATATTCTAAGGCTGCTTGCAAAAATCACTGAGATCCAACAGGTAGTTTTCGAGAAATCAATTTCAAACGTGCTCACGAATTAATGGACAGACTATAGTTTCATTTTAGCTTATATGCGGTATACAAAAACATCAAACATGAACTAGACATACATTTAAACCAGTAGCTTTATTGTTTTATTGGTGCGAAATTTTAAAAAAAACCTCAATATCCACGTGTTTTTAGTTTTCCGTTATTTACCGAAGACCAAAAGTGTTGACAATTGAACGGACAAGTTCTTTGAGTTTCGAAAGGTCATTTCAATAGCCTCATTCCTTTCAGAGTGTGCACATTGTGGGAGTCTTTACAATGAGAGTATAAGAGTAAATTTTGTGACACTGCAAAGCATCACAATGCAGATGTATCAATATTTTTGTAGAGAAGCTAAGGGTGGAGCATTTCAAACCCGAGCAAAGGGCAATTTCGTTTTGGGAGTAAATCGACGTACTTTTAATCGCTGGATCAAGACTTTTCACTACATGTGCAATGCAACCAAACGCAAAGATGAAAGACAGTCGTAGATATTTTTGATGAGAGCTTATTCAAGAGAATTGTGCGAATGTTTGAGTTAAAAGAAACAGGGACATTAAAAATTAAAGATGGGGCTTAGAAAGAACACGACATCGATGTGTTCTTTTATAGAGAGCTGGAGGAGGATGGGCGGTTTTAAATTGAGAAAATAAGCCGGTGGAAGAACATTATCTGTAGAAACCATCTAGTTGTGATAAAAACAAATATTTGCGTGAAGTTAGATAAATGCGTCAACAAAGCTATGGCATTGTGTATTTAGACGAAACATGGATTAATTCTCACTACACCAATGAAAAAGAATGACAGTCATCAGATGGAACGATTAGAAATTAGTACCGGTGGCAAAGAGCAGCGTTTTATAATTGCACATGCAGGTGGTAGATAAAATGGGCTGTTGAAGAATGCTAACTCTTATTTGTTTCGAAATAGGCCGATAATCAGGACTGCCACAAGAAAAGAACAGTCATATTTAGAGTGGATTGAGAAACTATACTTTCGACATTAGATAGGCCTTCTTGTCTGACAATGGACAATGCATTATCCCCAATGTAGTGGCACAGGAAGACAAAGTTCCGACGTCGTCTAGTAAAAAAATTCCAATCAGATGTTTGCATGTGATTGTCATCAATGTACATCTGGTCCTATCAAGACACCACAATCATCCTGACCTCTTTAACGTGACAACTGTATCGAAATGAAGGGTACAAGTTGAAGTAAATCGTTTCTTATTTTATGATTTCCACTCTGAAAAATGTGGATACACTTTTTGACTTATCAAAGTTGTAAATGTGTTATATTGCTGTAAATTCTATTTTGTGCTACCAAAATAATTATTAGGTAGTCAAAGATCAAAGAAAATCACCGCTTCAGTAAAAAAGTGTACCTACAACATTTAAATTATATATTCGTAATGTCATCGAGATCGAACACACATGCAAATTTCATTGTATTTATGCAAGGTTATTGAGATATTAGAAAAAAGTTTGTGGGACGAGGGTTTGAAACGCACTATAGTACATGTCCTGCTCATGCGGTTACGTTCAGGTGACATCTTCACATCGACTCTATGCTGTAATGCTGCTGGTGTTAGTCTCGAGAGAAACAATGTATAGCGTCCATGGTGAATTTATTTCGCTGTCTCATGGTATGTTTTATATCAACAACATCTAGCCTCTGGCTTCCCCAGTTCGATACTAGTTTTCAGATTCTGTCTTCAGCTGGATCTGTTCCTGTCTAGCTCCTTCCAGTTTTCAATTTTCCCCAAAATCCCACTGTTCTTTTTCGAAGCCAGCTCACCATAAAAGAATATCATTGGGACTACGTCAGCCATCCATCTGTGTCAGTTCCCAAAATTATCTTGTCTCCTGGTGGTACATTCTACCAAACGATCTTTGTCCATCACTTAATAATGTTTCCTTTCCCAAATTTTAACACTGTTTCCTCTTGTCCCCAATCTTTCCCTTCAATATAATTTTTAGCAGTGTCGTGACTCTTTATATGTCCAATGATTTTTTTTGTCTGTCAATAATTAGATCTTCATTCCAAATTTTTTAAATTTCTACGTCTGTTTTTTTTGTTTAAAACATCAAAAAAAGTTAATTTCTTCCATACAATTCACATCTCAATGATAGCTCAAATAACTGTTCTTCTTCTTCTAACCAGGGCTGCGAGTTTCCTCTTGGGTTAAAAAATAACTGTTAAATGTGCAGACTTGCGACAAGCAAAAAAAATCAGTCCGGAATGTATTGATTACCTCTCATATTATTTTATTTGTTTGTATGTTACTATCTGCCTTGTATTGTTGAATTTGTTTTGGTCATACAAATTATTTTCATGGCCTTTTGGCTTTACATCTTCATTTCCAAGACATATGAAACAAACATGTTATTTATTCCAGTTTCTCTCCATTTATTGGACTTCTCACGGGTCATGGTAATTATCATAGTTGATGTTTTCTCAATATTAATTTTCAATCAATATTTACTACTTTTCGCTATTATTTATTCAAACAATTCATGTTCTATATGGAACACACTACCTCCCTTTTTATCTGTTTGTTCTCATCCCATATCAATCATTGACTACCTCTGTTTTATCTGTTTGTTCTCATCCCATATCAATCATTGACTACATCTACTTTATATGTTTGCTCTCATCCCATATCAATCATTATCTCTAGTTTATATGTTTGTTCTCATTCCATATCAATCATTATCTCTATTTTATATGTTTGTTCTCATTCCATATCAATCATTGACTACCTCTACTTTATATGTTTGCTCTCATCCCATATCAATCATTATCTCTAGTTTATATGTTTGTTCTCATTCCATATCAATCATTATCTCTATTTTATATGTTTGTTCTCATTCCATATCAATCATTATTTTATTTTATATGTTTGTTCTCATTCCATATCAATCATTGACTATCTCTATTTTATATGTTTGTTCTCATCCCATGTCAATCATTGACTATCTCTATTTTATATGTTTGTTCTCATCCCATGTCAATCATTGACTATCTCTATTTTATATGTTTGTTCTCATTTCATATCAATCATTGACTATCTCTATTTTATATGTTTGTTCTCATTTCATATCAATCATTGACTATCTCTATTTTTTATGTTTTTTCTCATTTCATATCAATCATTGACTATCTCTATTTTATATGTTTTTTCTCATCCCTATCAATCATCTCTATTTTATGTTTGTTCTCATTTCATATCAATCATTGACTATCTCTATTTTATATGTTTCCGTTGTTTTTACTATTTGCAGAACCAACATATCTACAAAGTAATTGACGACCTGAATTAAGCCAGTCTGTTTTATGCTTTCTTAGTCAAGTCTTTTATATAGTAGCAGTGTACTGGATTAAAGTATTAAAGTTTAATTAAGAATACGATCGATTCCCTAGTATATCCATCTGAAAACATTTACTCAAGACGTTCTGATTGCAAAGAAATGTAGGTATTGTTGCTTGTGTTATTATGTTTTAAATGCAGCCGTGGTGTCAGGGGCCCGCAAAGGAAGCAAAAATAGTATGACATCAACCTACAATGCATGTCGTAATAGGCGACTGATGTGAGGCCTAGGGGTGCTACCTAATAAATGAACAGAAGCGCAGAAAACGGATGTGCTGGTCTACTTGTAGGCGCATAATTGGCACAACGTACAATTCCTCTTAGGCTCAGATCACATACAAATCTCACAGAGTGGTTGACAAGTGGTCGATATGGAGCGTTTGAAGAAGAAGAATGTCCTAAATGGAGAAATCTAGATTCTGACCAGTTTTTCTGGTTGCTATTGATTTATCTTACTTTTAAATAGTTCTCCCGTCCCCCTCCTACATGTTTCTGTATTGTTACAGAAGGTGTGTGAAACGGACTCAATATGATTGTTCACATTTGTTTCTCAATTATTATTTTACTGGGGAAAAACATTAGCATAACGCTGGCCAGCCAGCATTATTTCAATCTCATATCAACGATCAATTGTGAACACAGAAACATGATTACTGTGATTTGGCGTAGGTGGTGTGTTTGAAGCAGGTGTTGTATCAGCACGGAATCTACATGGCAGAACACGCAAAACACGAATTTCTCCACTACAAAAATAAAACTGAGCACACAGTCAACAAGAATGGTGAGACGTAAGATCACAGTCTCGGGGGAAAAGTAAAGTATCGTTTGAAAATGTCGCCCAAAAAAGTCACAAACATCGATAATATCGATGTCTGTGATCACGGGAAAAGCTGAGGCATCTTCCCAAATAGGCATTGAACAAGACAGGTTAAGGAGTATTACATAAGTAATGAAAATTAATTATAAAATTGAAAATAGCACACTCAACGTTTGTGCTTAGACCTTTATCAAGGCAAAACTTAGACAAAAACTCATAGAACATAATACTAACAAATGATGTAAAAACGATACTGGCATACTACATGCTCCTAGAGTGCTTGTCTCTTGGTCAGTATTTGTGAATGATAGAATGGACAGGAAATAGAAACTATTAGGTATGTGGGAAATTAACGCCATATCTCAGTTTCTTCCACCCACCTCTCCTGCTCTTCCCCGTGGTCTTTGTTCCCACCTGTCACACAATATCTTACGTAACCTGACTGACCCTTTCCGATTGACCAGCCAACCGGGAACCTAAGTCTTCCTATTTTCCGTCCATTCTATCATTCACGTGATACTGAGCAAAAGACTAGCACTCTAGCAAGCTACTATGCCAGTATCTTTGCTCTTTTCAAAAATTTTTGTTCTGATAAAGGTCTAAGCGCAAACGTTTAGTTTGTTTATTTCATATTTTATAATTAATTTTTTATTACTATGTATACTGCCATACCTTCTTTTCAATCACCTATTCTCAGTATTACCCAAACCACCTAACGATTTTCTCCAAATCTGATCAATCCGGTCTGACCACCTCAGATTTGTTGATTTTCGTACATCGCATCTTCCCAAAGCAATCTTTCTAATTAGCTCTCTCATGTATTTATCACTTTATGTACTGACTAGGGAGTTCAAATATCGATGACATATTCGCTACACACAACAACACTCCACTTTATAATTGTAGATGATGCTGACCTACTTTATTTGCCTATTATACAGGTGTTACTTAAAAAACAGCCCAGTGATAAATATAAATTTGCCAGGTACGCATTGCATCTGGTCTATTTACTATTTAAACCGATTTTGACTAGCTTATCCTACGTCACATTTGTTCATCGCCCCTTCCCGCACTTCAATTACAACCCCTCCACAACCTGATCTATACTACGTCATAACTGAACCTTTCATTCATACAAAACCAGATTAGCTCCATTCACAGGCTGCTTTAAGTTGAACATATTTTCCACCATATCTTACGTATTTCACAACTGAAAAAGTGTGTATGCGTTCAGGATTTTACAATGTTAATTCTTTTCTCAGGCTCCTATTTCATAACAATATAAATAGAAAATATCAAAAATTACTAAACAATATAAAAAAAATTAAAAATATTAAAAATATAAAAAATATAA
>JADZMA010002220.1:0-12823 GCA_020796225.1 Arion vulgaris
GGGCCCCCTTCATTGCTGGGCCTGTTGTGGGGCTTCGGCTCGCCTGTTGGACCCAGCCAACCCCTTTGCCGAAACAGCCGAAAGGCAAAGAAAAAAAAAAAAAAAAAAAAAGGGGGCAAGAAAAAAAGCCCTAATGAGGCAGTATCATTTTTCCCCCATCCCCCTTTTTTTTTTTTAAAACCTAAAAATAACATTGAGCTCTGGGACAAAAATTTCAATACAACATGAAAGACCATTGCTCGGGCTTTCATATTAACACAAGGGGGAAGATATAAGGGGCCCCAAGGTGCAGGGGGTCTTTTAAAGCGGAAGGAGGGGGGCGTTAGCTCGGAGGGCTTTGATACAGAACGATAGTTCGGGTTTCCGGGTTTCCCCTCCCAAGGGGGTTTAAAAAAAGAAATTTTTAAAGGGGTTTCTCGGGCTCTCTAAAAAGGTGATTTTTTGAAAAAAGGCAAAAAAAAAAGTTCAAATATAGAAAAGTCATTTTTGAATGAATGAAGAATAAATGAATGATTTTTTGGGATTTTTAAATTGGCTTTGGCCCGGGGCCAAAAGGCCCATTCTTTAGGGGCATCATTTTCCCCTAAATGATGTGAGCTGCTTGAAGAGTAAAACCGCCTATTTTCTTCCACTGACCTATGGTCTCATCTCCCCCCTGGCGGGTTCCTTTTAGTCTAGACCTATCTTTTTTTTAAAATTTGTTTTGGGCTTGACCCAAAGGGGTAATTTTTTGGGGTTGTTCCCTTCTTCACCTCATAGTTTTTTTATGTCTTGCTTTTTTTTTTTTTCTTTAGGCCCACCCACATTTTGAGTTTCAGGGGGGTATCGGGCTGCTGTTGGCCCATGCCCCGCCGCAACCTGGGGTCCCCAGCGTCACCCCCCCGCTTGGTGGTCCCCCCTGACAGGCGGGTCACCCCAATTGGTTCCCAGTTAATTATTTTTCCCCACAATGGGGAAATCCCCGCTTATCTTGCAAAAACACTGCTTCTTCAGGCCTTTTTGGTTCACATCATTTTTGCCCCCGTCCCCCCATTTATGCACATTTAAAAAAAGCAGGGTTCCTGTGGGGCCAGGGGGGACACCATTAAAAGGTGGTCCCAAAACATGCTTCTTCAGGAGATCCTTTTCTCAGGTTTCTCTTGGAACCCATCCCCAAAGGCCCCCGTTGGGTCCTTTTGAACACCCGAAAGCCTTTCAAAAGGGAAAAAAAACCAAAAAGATCCATTCCACAAAAAGATGCGGGGGGTCCCAAATCGGTTTTGGAAATCCAAAAAACAGATTTTAAAGAAGATGTTTTTTGCTTTTAACCCAAAAAAGGAAAGGATTAAAAGGGGGCTCAGACCAAAATAAATTCTTTTTTATACATGGTTTATTTTAAATGTGAAATTCGGTTAAAAAAACAAATGGTTGGATAAATTTTTTTCAGGCATAACTTTTCACCATGTTTGGAGGATTTGCGAATTTTTTTTGGAAATTTTGTGATTTTGAAAAAAAAATTATGAGAAAAAATTCCCTAAATGATGTAAAAATAAAAAAATGAGGCGGGGAACCCCAAGGAAGGAAGGAAAAAAAAGGCGGTTTAACCTAAGCCTCTGGGTCCTGTTTTTGACCTCTTTCTGTTAGCACATCATAGGTTGGGTAGATTTATGATTGAAAGGGAAAAAAGGGAAAATGGGATCAAAAAAATTGAAAAGAAAGGTTTTCCTGCTTTTCTTCTATTTTCCACCGATTTTTTAAAATTCTTTTTTGGGAAAATTTTTTTCTTTTGGCCCATCCCAGGGAAAGGAAATTCCCAGGGGTCAAATTGGGTGCAGTGCCCCCCTGACCCTAACACTGATCCCAGCCATCAACACCACATTTCGCAAGGTCCCAAGCCACGATCGCCAAGGTTAAAACCCTCTTCAGACCCTTGTCGGTTTAAACTGCTAACCACAACAGGGAAATTCTGAAATTTTCTTGGGTGCATTTTTCCCCCCAGGAGCTTTAAAAGGATTGCCTGGGGTAGTGAAATTTTGTAGCGACTGGATTGAAGGAAAGAGCCCTGGGCCCGGGTGCAGGTCCAGATCTTTTGCACTGTGTGTTTTATAAGGTATTTTATTTCACTGCCCTTTAAATGGAAAAAAAACCGCATTTGGGGGAAAATTTGGGTTGATGGGTTAAAAACCTGGGAATTGTGGTACAAGAATTTGTAAGACTGATATAACTCATGATGGAAAGATTCCCTGCTTGCCTTGTCGGGGGCGAAGGAGGAATTGTGTTGGCATGAAGTTATGGGCCTGGGGGATAAGTGTAAAAAAAAAACTGTCAATTGGGGTATTTTGAAGATAGAAACGGGATTTCTGTGATTCCCCTTGGGTCGGGGTTTATAAATAGTCTTTTTTGTGTGAGACAAGGGGGGGTTTTTTAAAAGGGAAAAAATGAAAAATGGGTTTTGGGTTGATGATTAATTTGGGCCTGTCTGCGACACCAAAAAAGGGGTATTGGGGGCAGTTGGACAATGTCTGTATGTTTTTGGATTTGGGGTGAGCTTGAGTTTGGACATGAAAATTTTTAGTCTTCAGAGTTTTAAAAAATTTTTAAAAAATTTTTTTTTTTTTTTTTACTTTTTGGGGCCCCATTACGGCATAGGGGTTCCCGGCTAGGTCCCGCTACAAAGGGGCCACCACACCACAAACCTTGGTTTGAGCCCATTGGCCCCCGAACCCCCTCACCCTTTCCCCCACCAAAGGGGGTGGGGGTCAACCCCATGGTTACTGTGGTTGTTTTTGCCACCGGGAATTCCAATGATGGGATTTTAAAAAAAGACCGGAGTTTTGGGCTCAGTGAAAAAAATTACTGGCATCCCGGGGGATGGGGGTTTATCCGGGCCCTTCTCAGTGGGGCAGGGGATCCCGCTTGCCATGAGCTCTTGGTTGGGCCCAGCCGTCCGTTTCTGGCGGTTCAGGCAGGGGTGTACTCTGATTAAACCCCAACCCGAACCCCCTTGCAAGGGGGTAAAAAACAAAAAAAAAAAATAAAATAAAAAAAAAATAAAATAAAAAAAAATAAAATAAATCATAGGGTCCACCTTTCCTGTTTACCTCATTCCCCACAGTGGGGTTTTTTCTAGTCTTGTTTCCCTCCTATAAAAAAAACTTTTTTCCTCCTAAACTTTGGATGCATGGAATTTATGGTGGTGACCCCTATTGTAACAGGGCTTTTCCCCCTAAATCATTTTTTCTCATTTTATTATCTATCTATCTATTTTTTTTTTGTTTTTTTGGGCCAAAAGCTATGGGCCCCCAGGCTGGGCCCTAATCAGGCGGGCCACGGCACCCACCACAGCAATGGGGATCTGGCCACCCTGCAATACATCCAGCTCCCCCGGCAGACCCTTAACCCAATAGCAGGCCAAGGATCGAACCCCACCCAGGGTTTCTATTTGGGATCGTTAACCACTGAGCCAGATGGGGAAGCTTCTTTTCTTTTTAATGATACCTTTTAAAAAGATCCGTTTTCCCCTCCCACCTAAATAAGTAAAATAATGAGCTCAAATAAAATCCTCTTGGAAAGGGGGGGATGAGAAGAATCTGGTCTGGCCAAGCCCCGGGGGCGCCCCGTGTTCCCTACTGGGGAGGGGGAGGAACAAATGCCCCTTTCTTCTCTTATTGTGATGAAAAGGGGGCGCTCTTTTAAAATCAACCTCATTAGCAAAACTTTTTAAGTCTCTTTGGGGGTTTGTTTTAAAAAAAAGCGTTTTTTTTTGCCTTCAAGTTTTAAAAAAGGGAAAAACCCCCAACTCTGGGCGGGAAGGGCCCATGGTGGGTTTTAAACCAGCAAGTCAGTTTCGGGAGATAAAGTTCCTCCGGTTTTATAAAATGGCTTGTTTGCTTTAAATTTTAATGATGGAATGTAAACCCAAAAAAATTTTTTTATTTCACTTTTTTCCCTTTTTCAAAAAAACCCAAACCTCCCCCCCCCAGCAACATCAAAGCCTATGTGAAAGGGGAGAATCTAAAAGGTTTGTTTTTTTTGGTGAGATAACAATCTGGGTCAAGGGCCCCAGACAAAACCCTGTTGGGAAGAACAGGTTGAATTATATTTTACTCGGGAGAGTTTGGGGAAGGAAGGTGGGAAACCCTCTTTTTTGTGATACAGACTGGTTAGGGGCCCAAAAAGGTTTTTCGAAAAATGTTTTGGGTTATAAACCGGCAATTGGGGTTAATTAAAAGGGTCCTGGCCATAAAAAATCAGAACCCACTGAATAAAGAGGTGCGGTTGTGGACATACAGTTTTTTAGTTTTGGGCCCCTTCCTGTATTTAACACGCCTTCCCCCCCACCTCCCACCCCCCCTGTGACCCTAAAAAGATACCCGCTCCAAAAGGGGGAAAATTTTGGGGACTTCTAACAGAAAGCTGGCCCTGGGAGCCCTGTTGTGGGTCAGCGGGATAAAAACCTGCCGTATCCCTGAGGATGCGGTTAAACCCGGCCTCCTCAGGGTTGGGGTCTCCTCCTCAGCTGTGCCAGGTTTGGGTGGCTCGGTCTGGCTGCTGTGTTGTGGCGTAGGGGAGCGCTGCACTCACAACAGCTGGGCTCCAATTTTAACCCCGTCGAACCCTTGCCCGGGCGAAAAGAAAACGGTTTGGGGAGTAGATGCCTTTGAAAATCTGAAACAAGACACTTGTCAGGTGGTGGGGAAGGACAGGGGGAAAGAGGCCATGGAAACAGCCGGGTGTCGCAAAAAAGGGGGGGGAAAAGGGGAAAAGGGGATGCCCGAAGGAAGGGAAGGAGAGAGGGCGGGGAGGGGGCAGAGACAGACAGAAGTCAGAGAAGGGAGACAGAGGATTATTGGCCTGTGGGAGACAGCGGATGAGCAAAAGACAGAGCGGGGTTTGGGTCCTGACGCTCTCTCCCTTTGAGGTCTGGGTGCTTCTTTCCTGTCCTTGGTTCTGGGGGGTTCATGATCCTCGCAGTCCCTTTTTACTTTTTGGCCTTTTGGGTGTCTTTTTTTGAAACTTAAAAGGTCTCCCTTGCCTTGCCCCACCCATTTTTTTTTTTTGCCTTTTCGGGTCTCCAAACATTGGGGTTTCCCAGCTAGGGTCAAATGATGTGCCACCAGCCCCCCCACAGCCATAAAACAGGATCCAAGCCGTGTCTAAAACCCTCCCCACAGCTCACGGCAAGGGGATCCAAAAACCACTGTTTGGGCCCGGGGTTGAACCACAACCGGGTTCCTATTTGGGATTGTTAACTACTGAGCCACGCAAGTTTCCCACCCGTTCGGCCCTTTTGGCCTGCCCCCTTGTCTGCCCCTCCCCAACCTGAACTTTTCCCTGTTCACTCAGCCTGAGGCCCAGCTGAAATTCTTTCCCTTTTTCTTTTTTGCCCCAAAACCCGGCCCCCGGTTTTTTCCCCCCAGCTTTTAAAATGGGTCCCAGCCTGCCCCCTTCCCGTGGGGAGGGGGGTGATCTTAGGGAAAAAGATCCCTTTTTTCCCCCCTCTTCCATCCCCTTTTTGGCTAAGTTTCCCTTTTAAGTTTTTTTTTTTTTTTAATTTTTTGGGGGCACCTGCAGTAAAGGGGTTCCCCGGCTAGGGTCAATGGGGCTTGGGGCTGGCCCATACACAACCCCAAGAAAAGCCCGATATGAGCCGCATTTGAATATCACAGTGCGGGCGGCCTTAACCCACTAGCAAGGCCAGGGTTGAACCTATGTCCCCATGGATTGGGGGTTATTTTAGCTAACCATCTGGGGCCCCCCTTTTCTATCATTTTAAAATGGGTCCTGGGAGGAGAGGAAAAACCGTTAACCGCAGCTCTCGAATCCAAAAGGGGCTCTAAATAAAGATCTGGGTTTGCAGATTGTGGGTTACCCTTTACCTCTCTATTAGATTTCATCAGGATGCAGGGTGAGAAGCTCCCCACTGGTTTGGTGAGGGCAACTGAACCTTTTATAAAAGAGCTGAAAAGTGCCCACCATGTTGTGTGACACCGCTGTATCACCTGCATTTACGCCCGGGGGACTGCTGGTTTTGGGCCCTTTTCTGTTTTGCTCCTCCCTTCCCCGGTCCCAAAAAACCCAAAATCCTGAAAAGGAACAGGGACTATCCCCCCGGTGGGCATCCCCGCCGTCCCAGTGGGAGTGTTTTTCAGCCTGCTTCTCTTGGCTTGGGCCCCCCGCCCCCGGTCATGCTTTTGGGCCCGGGTTTTTTAACCCTTTTGGCCTTGAGTCTAGGGGCCCGGGGGAAAAACCCCCCCCAAAAAGTGTGCCTGTGCCCCCCAGCCCTGCTTTGATGCCGGGGGTCTGGGATCATCTCTGATGGAAATAAGGGTATGAGCTGGAGATTTGGGTAAAAGGGGGGAAATCCTGTGTCCAAGGAAAAGGGATAAATATAGCCCGGGGTAATTTTTGCTCCTTTTGGGGTTAAAGGGCAGCTTTCCCGGGCCTTGCTCCAGCCAGGACAGCAAGGGGCACAATGCCTTTTTTGAAACTATTCCCGCACTCCTTGTACTGCTGGATCCCGGGCCCCCTCCTTTCCCCTTTGGGGTCACCTTCATAGTCTACACCCCCAGGGGAGGGGTTGGGGCTGAAATGTCCCCACCCATCCCATCCTTTCAGCCCCGTTTTGGGACACTCAATAAACTTTAAATGAATAGCCTAGCTGGGAAGGCTATTAAATTTTATATAAAAATTTTACATATATACATGTATTTAAATTTTGGGCTTCCCTTTTTTAAAAAAAATTTTTGGGTATTTTGACTTATAATCAATGTTTTGTTTGTTGTGTTTTTAGTGTGTAGTGTGTTTTTTTTTCATGTTCCCCATATGGAACCCCCGGGGCCAGGTTAAACCCAAGCCAAGCCTGACCTATGCGAGTTCCCCAGACCCTTTTAACCGGTGCCAGGCCCAGCAACAAAGCGTCTGCAGCCCCGTGGCTCGAAAACCTACTGGGCCACAGGGAATTTCACAATGTTTTTTTTTTTGGGAAAAAAAGTGAATCATCTTCTACATTTTCCATTCTTTTTGTTTTTTTTCCCATGTGGTAGTACCTATATTGTTTTTGGGGCCGCCCCCGGGATATGGGCCCAGGCGGGGGGTAATGGAACTGCACTCTGGCCCCCACAGCCACAGCAACAGGATCTGAGCGCATTTGCACCCACCCACAGCTCACTGCAACGCTGGTTTGACCCACTGGGAGGCCAGTTGAACCCAAAACCCCTGGTTGGATTTTTTTCTGCTACACCACAATGGGAACTCCTATAAAATTATAGTTGATTTAATGTTGTCCTTTTTGCTTTTGGGAAAAAGTAATTTGGTAATTTTTCATATATAAACACATATATATTCTTTGTAAATATTTCTTCAGGGGTGTATCCCGGGAGATTGGAATTTTCCCCTGTGTGGTAGGCTCATTGCTTATTTTTAAATGTTTTTGCATTACTAACTAGCCCCCCCATCCCCTTCCTCCTCCCCCCTGAAGGTTTTTTAAAATAACCTTTAGGATAAGATTTTAGCCCGGGGAAAAAATCCAATGTCCACTTTGGGTTTTATTCCCCAGCAGCCATATCACATCACCACGGGGAAAGGGGGGAAGTGTTCGAGCCCCTTCATTCTCCGTTTCCCTGTTCTTAATTTTTCCAAAAAAAAAAATGCAAAAAAAACCTTTTTTAGTTGGGCCCAGTCTTGACACGGGGGAGTGTGAAGATAAGGGGTTAAACCCCCTGTTCACACAATGTTTTTGTTTCATTATTATTTTGAATGAAACCCCGGCTTATTCAATGCTTCAACAATTTAAGGGGTTTCCCCATTTTGGCTCAGTGGGTTAAAAACCCAAAATTTATCCTAGGATGGGGTTCCCCCCCTGGCCTTGGGGGTTAAAATCGGGGGCCGGCTGGGGTGTAGGTTGCGTAAACTCAGATCCATTGTGTGTCTTGGTGTGGGTGGGGCGCCCCAAATTCAACCCGTCAAATTTTTCCATATTTTTGGAATAAAAAAGGAAAAAACAACAACAACAAAAATTTTCGTTAAAAGGGCATACAGGGGTTTACTCCCCGCCGTTCCTAAGGCAACTAATGTTGATTTATTTGTTTCAAATTTTTCGAAAAGGGTAAAACCGGCTTTTGAATGTGTAGTATAAAATATTCTTTTCTGTGTGTATTTTTCTGTTCTGCTATCTTACCCCTTTTCCCAACTTGATCGGGGGGTTTTTCTTGCAAAAGGGGTTTTCCCATCCCCCTTTGGGGCTTTACCATCATTTTTTGCCCCCAGTTGGTGGACTTTGTTTTCAACCTTTTTCCCTTTTTAGACAAAGCGCAATAAATATCATGATATCTCATTTCCCAAGTGTAGTGTGTTTGTGTAAATTTTGCGGGAAGGGGGAAAAGGATCGACCTTATAATTTTTTTGGTTAAATTTCTTTTTAGGTTTTCCATTTCACACCCTGTCAGTACTTTTTTGGGAAAATCTTGTATTCAGCAATGTTTTTAAAATTTAAACCCCCGAAAGTCTTTGTGGGGCCCCAAAAAAAACAAATCACACAGTTTTGCATATAATTTTATTGGCTAAAAGACCCCCAAAGGTCTCCAAAACCCAAATTTTAAAAAACCTGGCTAAAGGAAGGGAGTGGGAAGAGTTTTGGGGAAACCAAAATTTTGCCCAATCCCCCTTTTACCATGTAACAAAAAAAGTCAGCCCTTAACCCTCATTTTTTTTTGTAAAAATGGAAAATTTTTTTTTGAGCAAAAAATTTTTTAAATTTTTTTTATATTTTATTTATTTATTGTCTTTTTTTTTTTAGGTCACCCCACGGCATATGGGGCCCCGGCTGGTCGTTGGAGCTGTTGCTCCCGGCCCGCCAACCACAGAACCCCAACCCGCGGGTCAGGCCCACCAGGTCAAACCCACCCCAAAGCGGGCCCCCAAACTGCTGGTGACAATGCTGGATCCTCCCACTGCTCATGGGGAACCTTGAATTTTTTTTTTAAATTGCTGAAGAGCAATTTACAATTTTTTAAATTGGGGGGTGTACAAAAGTGATTCATTTGTTCAATGTTTCAGAATGTTTTATATATATCCCTTCTTTTTTTAGGTCTTTCCCCTTATATTTTTTACAAAAAAATTTCCCCTCTGGATAAGTAGGACCTTGTTGGTTATCTATTTTATGTTTAAAAAAAACTTTCATGGGTGTTAGGAACATAACGTTTTTTTGTGAGGGACTGTTGGTTGGAAACAGAGGTGTAATGCAGGTTAATAAACCACCTTTTTCTTTACATAAATTTGGGTTTTATTTCACCTTTTCTAGTTGTCTCTGTAGTAATTGGTGATTCTAAATTTAACCCGAGACATTTTTGGAGGGTTTTTGGAAACTACTAAAATTCGGGGGGCTTCTTAATGTGTTTCCCGGGGCCCATTTAGATCCCTGGAATTTAATTTCTGGGAAAAGGGGGGCAGAAACCCCCGGGGGATTCTCATGCCCAATGAACTGGAAAAATGCAAAGTTTTTCAAATTCTTTTTGTCCTTTCCGAGTTGAATGTTCCCCCTTGTGGTTTTGCCAGTGGGAGCCTGTTTCTGCAGATGGAGGGGTGTCCACCTGAGAAAAAGGGTTTATCCGGGGGTTTCCCCTTGGTTCCTTTTAACAAAAAGGGTATTTATGGGTGTAACAAAGATGGCCCCTCATCGGGACCTTCCTAAACTCAAACGGGGAGGATAGCAACCAGGGCTGGATGCCGGGAAGGGGCTGGGATAGGCCCGGGGGGCCAGATTAGTGGAAAAGTCTGCTTTTGGGGGTTGACTGCCCCTTGGGCCCGGAGTTGGGAAAAGGACTGTGCACAGCGGCCTGAAAAAGGAGGGCCGGGAAAAACCCGGCCCCTTTTAACCCTACATGACTGGCTTTTTTGAGGTGGAAAATTTGGTCCAGGGCAGGTTCCCCGTTTTAAAACAAAACTATGGATAGGAGTTCCCCATGGCCAAACAAACCAACAGTGTCTATGAGGATGCAGGTTGGGTCTTGCCGTGGGTTAAACCGCATTTCCCGAGCGGGGGAGGTCACAGTGCAGCTTGGATCTGGGTGTTGCTGTTTGGGTGTGGAGTGTAGCTTTTTCAGACCCAGCCGGGGGAAACCCCCATAACCGTTGGGCCCCAAAAAGCAAAAAAAAAAAAAACAGGATAAAAAGAAATTATTTCAGATTAAAAAAAATTTTTTAAAGCAAGTATTCCCCTGCAATATTTGGGGCATACTTATAGCAAAAAAAAAAAAAAAATTTGTTACTCTAAATTCAGATTTAAGTAGTGGCCTGCATTTTAAAACCCATTTTGGGCCCCCCACTTTTAACTGAAAATGGGCCTGGAACCTCCCTGTGACGACCCGGGCCTCTTGGGCCCCCCCAAAATTAGGAAGAGTGGGGGGAGGGCAGGGTGGGACCTCCCGGGAGAGGCCCTTCTCCCTTGGCGGCAGGGGGAGGAAAAATCTGTGTGATCAGCAGGCCAGGGGGCCTGGGACTTGGGGAGCCCCAAGTTATTTTATTGAATCATCCCAGCTAGGAAGGCAGGTGTGACCTTCTTCCCACTTGGGCTGAACTTTTGGGCCCAGGTTTTGGTGGAGGGCAGGGTTGAAATCCCTGGGGGTGGTGCCAGGTCTGGGATTAGCTGAAACTTCCAGGCCCTTCTTTTGTTTCCAAGGGGTTAAGGTGGGACGCCCTGCCTCCAATCCCGGCACAGGAAATATTCCCGGGTTTTCTGGCGCTGGGGCCACGCTTTTGTCCAGCTCCCTTTTGAATTTTCCAGGTGGGAGGCAGATTCATTCCTCGTCCCACCCAGGATCCCAGTGGCGAGCTGCCGTCCCCTTTGGGGGGTCCCCTGGGGGGCCCCGGGCAGGGTGGCCCCCCGGCCCAGCCTGAGCTGACCCCTGGGGCCCGGGCCCAGCTTCCGGGTTTGGCCCCTGGAGGGCCAGAGGGTCCGGGGCCTGGCCTGTTCCCCGCCCCCCCTCTGAGGGGGGGGGCACTCGGGGCCAGAGGCTTCTCACCCTGGCCCGGACCCGATTCATTTACCTTTAAAAGGAAAAACTCCCCAGGGAAAGAGGCTGGCCGGAGGAGGAAAGGGCCAATTTAGGTGTATCCTGTTCCAAATAACCTGCTTTTCAGGGGGGCAAAGGGCCCTTCTTCTCCTTAAAAGGGACAGGGTGCTGGGGGAAACCCAATTTCTTTTAAAAAGTTGGGTTGGGGGGCATTTCAGCTGAGTTTTTTATTTTGCTGTCCGTTTTTAAAAAAAAAGTAAAACGCCCCTCTGGCTTAACAAAAGGGGTTTCCTTTTTCTGGCTGTTGGAAACACACAAAGGGGAAAAGGGGGGTGGCGTTCTGCCTGGGCCCCCACCCCGTTTTGGGCCCCGGGCCATGGGGTCCCAGATTCCCTAAGCCCCCTGGGAGGGCCTTCCTCCCCCCCGGGGGTTCCCCTTCCCCGCCCCGCTTGTGCTCCGTGCCTCCTCCCCCCCCCACCCCATACCCCACCTTTCCACGGATGGGTGGCCCCGCCCCCTTTCCGCTCTTTACCTGCCTCTCTTTCGTGCCTGCACCCTATCCTGCTCGGGTGCAGCCCCCCCCTTTGGGTCCTGTCCCCACTCTTTTCCTCCCCTTTTTCCTCGCCCAGCCACCTTTTTTGCACCCCGGGGGAGGCCCCTGGAGCCCCACCTTCCCTCCCGGAGCTCGGGTCAGAGCTATTCTTAAGTGACCCTCCGGGCCTATTCCCGAGGAAAAGGCCCAGTGGGGGCCAGAGGAGAGGGCCCCGCTGTCCCCCCTCCTGCCTAGTAAATGGTTATAAAAACCGGGGGTCTGGACAGTAAAAAGATTTGGGTCGGAACCTTTTCGTCCCAAGCGTGGCAGCACTTGTTTAACATTCCTCTTCAGGGGCTGCTCTTTTGGGGCGGGGGGGTAGGGGAAAAGCCCCCTGGGGTTGTCTGGGGGGTCCCTGCAGGGGGGAGGAGCTTCAGGGGTGTTAGGGGGGGCTCTGGGGAAACCCGAGCCTGTGGGTGGTTCCTGTCCCCGGGGGATGACATGTTTGAAAGGGGGGCTACCCCAACCTCACCCACATTTTTTTGGGAGAAACTCAAGTTAAATACTTTCTTAGGTCGACCCTAAAAATGGGGGGGGGCTCCTGTGGCACAGTGTTAAGAATCTGACAGGAACCATGGGTTTTGGGGGTTTAATCCTGCCTTGCTGCCCCGGGTTAAAGGGTCCCATTGCGTGAGCTGTAAGGTGGTTGCAGGGGCTGGGTCCCCTGTTTTGGTTGGGAGGCGGTGGTACAGTCGGTCATATGGGAACCTCCTTTGGGGGTTTTCAAAAGGCAAAACAAAAAAAAAAAAAAAATGGGCAGGCGGGGATCAAATTCAAGGGGATGTCCAGGCCCCCGGCTCCGGGCCCCCAAAAGGCTGGGGTGTGTGCCCCTGCCGGTAGTGTCTTGTGAAAATATATATATATATTTTTTTTTTACTTGGTGGAATTAAAATTTCATAGTTGATTCGGGCCATGATTTGGTGTGTTGGGTGTTGGGGTGGGTTTGCACAGATGTGTCCCTCTGTGCTTGGAAAGTGGGATTTCCCGTACCGTCCAAGACGGTCGGGGGCTGTAATCATGTGTAATTGCCCACGATTGATCCCCCATAAACATTTTTTCGAAAAAAAAAAAAAGCAAACCCCCCTTCTTACTATCAAATACTGTTCAAACACCCCCCCGTTGTCATTCAAAACTTTTACAACTCTTTCAAAACTGGGGTTTTTACTCCCTTTCTTGTAGGTGGGGCATTTTTGCACAGAGATTTAAAATGGGGGGATTTGACCCCCGGAAGCCCCCCTCT
>JADZMA010002221.1:0-12817 GCA_020796225.1 Arion vulgaris
CGGCCTTCAAATGGACGAAAACAAAACATGCAAATGTTCAAGGGAAATCGGGGAATAAAAACGAATAACGAAAGGGTAACAAAACTAGAATGGAAAGAAGAAAGCAATATACAATCAAGTGAAAATATAAATTATATATAATTTTATATATTTTAAAATCATAACATCATTCCTCACATAAAGGTACAGATGTTTGATGGGCCTCCTCAACACTTTTCCTATCAACAGCGGCGTCAAGCAGGGTCTCTTGCACCCACCTCTTTGGGTATTATTCCCCCTACTTCTCTCCCATGCTTTTGAATCCGCCGAAAAAGGAATATTTCTCCACACAAGATCAGATGGAAATTGTTCAACATGGCGCGACTCAAAGCAAAGTCAAAGAGTCACCATCAGAACTGTTTGCCGATGATGAGCATTAACATCACACACAAAAGAAGGGCTACAACACCCCCATGGACAGATTTGCTGCAGCATCAAATGAATTCGACTTGACCATCAGCCTGAAGAAAACAAATATAATGTTCCAGGATATTAGCAGACCCATCTATCAACATTGGCAGTCATACCTTGAAGTAGTCAACACCTTTACATACGTTGGCTCTGTCATCAGCAGCAACCTTTCCCTCGATGATGAAATTAGTAGTCGCATTGGAAGGCCTCACTGCTATGTTTAAATTAGCAAATCGTGTATGGAAAACAGGGGCACTCAAGAAACACCAAGACACAAGTATATAAAGCTTGTGTTCTCAGCACTCTGCTGTAGGGTAGTGAGACATGGACCCATATGCTGACAGAATATCGCCTCAACCCTTTCACTGCGCTGTCTCAGGCGATATACAACATCCGATGGCAAGATCACATCTCCCAAAAGAAGTCCTGGACGGGGCTGGCATTCAAGCATGCACCTTACTGAGTCAGCGACGTCTCAGACGGCTGGGACACGTGTGCCGTATGAGCGATATAAATCCCAAGAACTTTTATATGGTCAACTCGCATCTAGTGCTGACAGCATGAGGGACCCATTATTACGCTTCATTGAACCTCAACGTGATTTAAATTCGAGGCATAGACAAAGAACACGGAGCGGCTGGCCAAGGCGGCAAGCATGGCGGCGGCGTGAGGGGCGGCTCAAAGAAGAAGAAAACAACATCACTGTGGGCAAGAGGCACAGAGGGAGAGAGGGAAATCGCATGTATCGGCTCTGGGCTCCAGTTTTTTCCCGCAGCAAATTTGGCGGTTGCCACTCCAGAAAAACCATTAGCAACAAAAACTTTGGGGTTCAAAAACATACTACGTGACACACACCTATTGTCTCCTGAGACAAAAGGGCCAATGAATGAATGAATGAAAAGTTTTGTTACGTGACTACTGAGGCATTCTATCGTACCTGCTTTCTTTGGTAGTGCTACAAAAATGGATTGTAGTAAATCTTTGGGAAATACCCAGTGATGAAAGATGTCTTTAAAAATAATTTTGTTAAAACCCCATTGATGCCAACCAGAAAACAAAACCCAAAACCAAAAATTTTTTTTTGGGCGTTAAATTTTACTGGGAAGGGACTTCCCCGCCCTTTTTTTTTTTCTTTTTTTTTTTTTTTTCCACTTTAAACTCAAAACAATTTTTCCATCTCAAACTGTTTTTACAAAATCTGTTTTAAATTTCTTAAATAGCATTTTTAATTCCCTTGTTTTACTGGGGGCCTTTGTGCTAAAGGCCTCTTTAAAGTTTTCCCCTCCCATTTGGGGGGTTTTTAAACCAAAAGGGGTTAAAATTTACCCGCCCCTGGGGAGGGACTCGAACAAATGCCGGACAGTGGGTTTTTGGGGGCCCGAGCTATGGAGCGTCCAGGCTGAGGGACCCTTCCTATAAATTTCTCTAGGCAGCCCCCTTTTAAAAGGCCCCACAATGGAGGACATAAAAATTAAATTAGATCACTGAAAAAAAATAATTTAAAAAATAAAATTTAATAAGTGTGGGTTCAAAAACAAACATAAGTCGCTGGCAATAGAAAAACTAGCTGGAAAAAGGGAATTCTGAAAGGCATGGAAAAAAAACATTTCCAAAAAAACACTCTATTGGCCCCAAAATGGCCATTTTTTAGTTTTTTCCCCGCTAAAAAGCAAAATTATTGGTTTTTGGGAATCTACGGCCCAAAATTCATGAAAAAATTTTGGTTATCTGTCACGGCGTGGGAAGAGAAAAGAGAGAAAAAAATCAGCCCTGTGAAAATATCAAAAAAACGGGTGAAGTTAAACCAAAGGCCAAACCGGGCAACAAAGAAGAATGGAAAACCCAGCAAACTGCTGCGACTGGACATAATGACGAAAGTTTGGGGTTTAAGGTTTCTAAACAAAATTGGTTCGATGGCAAACCCCTAATTTGCCAAAATTTCCCAAGCACGTTTGAAATTGTTTTTTCTAAAACTATTTGGATCTAATTGATTTTTGAAAACGGCCGAATATCCTTTTTAAAAGAAATTTTTTTTTAAAAAAATTTGATGGTTTGAAATTTTTTCTTCATTATTTAAAAAATCAACCCCCTTGGATTTTACAAAAGTAACAAATTTACTTTTCCAACCCGCGTTGTTCAAAAAAATACATTATGGTAACATTGGAAATTTGGGTTTCAAAATTAAATGCCCCTAACGTCACTTTGAAAAAAAAAAGCTATAAAACGTTAGGGGGGGGGAAACTTTTAATAGTTATAGGCGTATCTCGCTATTTTTGGGGCTATTGTTCATTTTTGTTGGTTTATAAAAACTGTTGATATCACATTCATAATAGTCGGTTTAATTATAAAAATTTAAAAAAGGTTCCCGTTTTATTATCCCCCTTCCCGTGGGGAATCAAAGGGGTCATCTTTTGGGATATTCACTTCCCTTTAAAACCAACAAGTCCCAATTTAAAAGAAATTTTTTCCCCGATGGTTTAAAAAGGACAAAAAAAGTGCACTAATGTCAAAAAGGGAAAGGGAAAAAAGAAAAATTGGTTTTGTGTAGATTAAAAGACAAAATTAATTTTTGGGACAAATAAACTTTTAACTTCAAGCTTTTGAAATCAATTGCAGCATAGACATTTCTAAAAGTACTCTATGGAAAATTTTGGGGGCCCCCATTACCTTAAAGAAAAACAAAGGCCAAGGAATTTTTTTTTGTACACAAATTCCCTTCCCAGTAAATCCTGAAGTAGATCCGTGAGCAGCGGGCAAACTAATTTTTTATTTGGACGATCCGGGGTTAACCCCCCGCAATGCTGGAAGGGAATCAGTAAGGTAAACAAAAAAAAAAATACCAACAGAAAAGGCCAGCGTATTATACTAACACATGGGAAGTAGTGAAAAAAGGTTTTTTTCCAAAATTTGGAAACCGTAAAATTAAAAAACGGTAGGGACTCCCAAAAGAAATAAATGGACATTTTTTTGGGCCCTGGATGGAGAAAGCCCATTGAAAAAAAATTATGATGCTTGGTAAGGGAATAATCATCTACCCAAAAACCTACCCAGCGGAAGACAAAAACCCCCTTCAAATCAAAAAATTTAAAAGGGGACTTGGTTTGAAGGAAAATTCAGCTTCGATAATTTTATTTTAAAACCATTTGGGTTGCCTGGTGAGGATGACAAATAAGAAAAAAAGGGTTTCATTTTTTGAAAATCTTTTGGGAATAAAAACCCGCTTTCATTACCTCCATATCATGTAACCCGAAGGCTTGTCGGGGCCCAAAATAAAAAGCCCAATTTTGGGGGAAACGGGGTTTTTTAAAAATTGTGATGTTGAGTTCCACGGGGTCCTTCTAAAGGTGAGCTTTTGGTTCGGAAAAAGTTATTGAACATTTTGCTCCGAAGGGAAGCGAGTACGGCCCAGATGGTTCAATTTTCCCAACCAAGAAAAATTATCAACCTCATGGTCTCAAAATTCGGGTTTGATACAAATCATATTTTTGTTCGGGACTGAAAACGGTATCCTTTCCATATCCAAATCTCTAATTTTTTTTGGTCAGGTTAAGACACCCGGGGGTCTAATGGTAAAAAGGGGAAGGACAAATTTGTTATATTGCCCAATTTCCCGGTTCCCCGAAAAGGGGGCCCCAATTATTGACCTTAAAATTAATATGGAATACACCTATGAATAAATTCATAAAAATTAAAAAGGGAACAAAAAATCAAAAAATTTTGAGCCCCCGTTTTTGCAATTGTCATAAAAGATCAAAAAATTCGTCGATGTTAAAACCCAAACATCTATGGACTACGGGTTTAGCTTTTTTTTGGGGTTTTCCCTAAGGCTCCCCAAAAAAACCCGGGAAAATCCAACAGGTATTTTTCCCAAAAAAAATCAATTTCAAACTTCTCACGAATTAATGGACAGACTATTTTATAGTTGGCTCGGGTTTTGATTTTGCTTTGATGATGATCTGAATTAAAGAACGGGGAGAAACGGGAACCATCAACAAATTTGGGTTGGGGGGTTTAAAAGGGGTGGATATGCGGAATTTTTCTTTCATTTTTTAACGACCGCATGTTGGTTTCAAACACTACAATTTTTTTTCTTATTTTTCTTCTTTTCCCACTATTTACTATTTTATAAAAATGGGGGGGGGGAAAGGGGAAGTGATCCTTGTGGGGTCTTTTTTTTCTCTTTTTTTTTTTTGATCGTTCTTATGTCTTTTTTATCATTCTAATTGATATATAAAGGAAACCCCAAAGAACGGATGTGTGCCCAACCTTCAGTCCCTTTTGGGAACTCTTTTGTTTTATCCTTAAAGTGGTGTGTTGGGTTTTCCCAGCTTTTTACGGGGTTTTCGCTCTCATTTAAAACCGCCCCAAAAGGGCCAAAAAAAGGAAAGGGTTGCTGTTTCCAAAAGGGCGCGACCCTTAGCCCACGGCCCTCCCGGGCTTTGACGCCATCCCCCCGGAACCGGTCGTTTTTGGACACCTTGGTTTGCCCCCCGTCCATTTTTGTGTTTTTACTCCTCTAGATTTTGGGTTGCCCCCAAATAAACTGAAAAGGGGGCAATTGGTTCCCTGCTTTAAAAACCGCCTGGTTTCCCCTTCTGCTGGGTTTTCCAGTTTTCTTCTTTTCGGTTGGTCCCCCTCTGCCTACCGTCCCCCACGCCTGCCGTGCCATGTTTTTCTGCCCGCCGGGGGGCCCCCCGTGCATCCCCATGCGTGCCCCTCCCCTGGTCCCCTTGCCTTCCCATTTTTCCCCCCCCATTGTCCCCCTTGCTTTTGGGCTGTTCCCGTCTGTGCCCCCCCGGACCCCCCCCTGTGAGGGGGGCACGGGTTTCCCCCCTGTGGGGCCGCCCGTGCACCCTTTTCGCATGCGTGCACGCTTTTCCCTGGTGCCAGCCTCCCCATTTCTGTCAATTCCCCCAATTCTGAAATTTTCTCCGGGTGAGTTATCATTTTTCCCGGGACGACTCAATGCTGTATCTTAATTTGGAACTTGGAAAAAATTTTGGGCGGACATCCCCGGGAGATGCGTGCGTTGTTGGGGGTTCTCGGGTATTGCTTTTCCGTCCCCTTCCACTCCCAGAAAACCTCCTTCAAACCCATCCCCTTTGCCCGGGCCCGGCCCAAGTCTGTTTGGGGGTTCCCCGGGGAAAAGGTGGGGGCGGGGTCTTGATTGACCCTTACAAACCCCTGGCGCATTTTGCCCAAAGCGCCTTTGAACGTGTTTTTTTAAGGCATTTTGGGAAGCTGATATTCTTTTTCTTATGCTGTTCTTGATCCTTCCTTCATCTTTTGCATTGTTTTCCTCTTGTTTTCTCATTTACTTTTTCTGGGGCTCTCTGTGGAAAGGCGATAGGGGGGCATTCCTGTCGGTTTTAAAACCATTTAATATTTTGTTCTTTTATAATTCATGATTGGTTTCACCAGTCCCCTTTCCCTGATTTCTTCTTTTCCCAAATTTGTCTTTTTTGCACCCTGCGGTTTTTCTAAGGGTACAAAAAGATAAAATCTAAATTGATGTTTAATTTATCCACCCATTAAGGAGTTTGAAATTAAAATTTTTTAAATTTTTAAAGCCAAATTGGATCTTAAAGGGCAGGTAAAGTTTTTGAGGGGAAACATCAGAAAATTTTAAAACCTACGGAATATCAGTAAAATTAATTTTTTCATGAAAAGGGGACTAACTGGCCATCTTGGGAAAAATTTGGCCATAGACCACATGCCCTTGGAATTTTTTTTCCCTTTTGGGGCGCATTTGGCCCTTTCTTTTTATGTATGTTTGGTCTTTAAACCCAGTGTTGTCCCATTTTACTGGGGTTAGGTGTTTGGGGGGGAAAAAAAGGGGGGGCATTTAAGCTGTAAATTTTATTAAAACCTTTTTCTTTTTTCCCCATGGGTTTGTCTTCTGTATAATGTTGTCTTCTGTCCTGGCGGACATCTTTTTGGGAGCGATCTGGCTTTTTCCTTATTGTTGGGCAGTTATTGTTTTTTTTCCGTGATGGATGTTTTTTGACATTAATTCAAGTGGGGGAAAGGGTTTGGGCGTTGGAACTCCAGCTCTTCCTTCAGTTGACGAGACAATTTTGAGCCCCCCAAATTTCCCGCGGGCCAAGGAATAAATATTTATTGGCCATCAGTTCCCTAAATAGCAAAAATAAAATAGAGCTCAAAACTAGTTGATGGGTTGTGACAAAGTAACAATAAAGGACTGAGTAGGAATTTTAAAAGAAGACAAAAGGGTTAATTATAATAAGCAGATTTTGACAAAATGTATTGCAGAAAATGAGGACCTAAAAAAGTACCCCAATTTTAAATATGGAACCCTGGTAATTTAATGTCAGCCCCCTCAAAAAAAAAAGGAGGGGGAAAAAGGGCCAAAGCGGCTTTCCCAAAAAATGGCATTATATGCAACATGTCATTTAATTGATATCAAAATTTTAAGGATTTAAAATTTCCAGAAATTCTGACATACGGATGCGAGTCTGGACAAAAAAAACAGATCAAAAAAAAAAAATCTCTAAGGGCCACAGAGATGTGGTTTTAAAAGAAGAATGATGAGAATCCCAAAGGACTCCTAAGGAATTTAAAATTTTGGGGGTTTTAAAAGGGGGGCAAGGGCCCGAAAACTGTGTTCTTTCATCCCAAAATTAAAAAAAGGCAGTCATCATTTTTGGGCATGTGATGAGAAAAGGGGGGTTTAGAACACATTGTAACAACTGGTAAAGGGGAAACGAGACAGAGGAAGACAAAAAGAAAATTTTGGAAAAATGACTTCATGGCACGGAAGAGCGTCAACATCAGGATAACAAAACCCAGAAAGAATTTGTGTGAAAAAATGATGCCTACGCCCCGCCGGCATCCCATGTGATATTACTCTCCCTACCTGGTTTTTATATTCGTAAACGAATACTCAATAATCCCTATGGGTAACCGAAAGAACAATAACAATATATGGAGAAAGAAAAAGTAGGAACGATAGTTCAGAAAACCCTTTTGGGGTTGCAATGGTTTTTGGGGCAAACATTGCTAACAGGTAAGGTAATTTTATTTTGTTTGTATTATTGATGAATTGTGTTTCTTAATCATAATTTAAAAGTCTTTTAAAGCAGTTTGCTGAGTTGCAGGTTTGAGTTTCAGTTTGAGTTTTTTTTTTATCGTTTTATAAGTTTTTGTATTAACAACAGTTAAGTGTGTAATTTTAAAAAATTCTTTATAATATAAAACAATTATTCATTATTATTATTATTTTGGCTTTTTACATTTTATTTTCAGAATATCAGTTTTTATAACAAGGGTTTTTTGTTTTTTCTTTTTTTCCCAAAATAGATTTTTATCAGATTACCATGGCATATTCTTTTCTGGAAAGTGGGAAGAAAGGGAAATTTTATAGGGCTGTCTTTGATCTCTTCTTTCCCCCGGGGCCATTTCGAAATTTTAAAAATTTGGAGGCCTTGATGAATGTATCAAGCTTGTTCCAAAACTTTCCTTTTTTGATAGTGGTGAGTTATCATCATCATAATAATGCCAATAGTCCTTTTATAGACATGAGCTTTTTATTTTTTTCAGATGACCACAGCTTTTCCCCAAATTAGTGGTTTCTGTCCCACCAGTGAAATTACATTCCCCAAAAATTTTTGTGAAGCTGTGTAATGGCATGATCTCTCCTATAATTCCCAAAAAACAGGATGCAAAAAATATTCCCCAGGGGGCTCCCCCCATAAAGGCCTTCCCTGGTGTCCTGGGAAAAGACCTTTATGCCCCAATTTGCTTTTGGCAATATTTAGGGATTTCCCAGTTCCAGCTCATGTACTGGCCCCAAATTCCTTAATTTTCCCGGGAATTATCCTGGTAAAATTGTTCACCTGGGTGAACCCCATCTTTCCTTTTCTTCCAGCCATTTTTCCCAAAAAAGTCTGGTGCGCCTTTCCCCTCTTTTTTTTCCCATGATCAGTTTTCAGTTTGAAATTTTAAAAAAACGTAAAAAAAACAATAAACTTGGGGCTTTTAAACTACGGAATGTGTTCATATATTAATGTGTTACTAACTGTCTATATTTGGGAAACTTTCTTTTTTTCCAAAAATAGGGTAACTGATGTCCCCATAAATCCACATAAGTATTTTCGTTTTCGAGTTGGGTGTCTGTACTTCCCCCTGTACCCCTGGGGGAAAGTCTCATTGATCCCAAAAAACATTGTCCCGTGAATCACAGTTCAAATTCATATCACATTTTTGACTCGTTTTAACACTATCACTGGCAAAAAAATCGAAAAAAGTCATTTGGACATACTATTCATCAGCTAAATTCCCTTTTTTGTGTTTATTCACGGAAAAAATTTTAAAAAATCGGACTTTCGACCCCTTTGGCCCAGGTTAGTTAAATTTTTGGGGGCTGTCGGGCAATCCCCGAAAAAAAAAGTATTCGGGATCCCTTTTTAATGGGTACTCCCGTTTAAAAAAACATCTGGGCCCGGGGTTGAGGCGCGGTGGGGTAGTTGTTAGTGAACTCCTTGCAAAGGGTGGTGGTCTGGGCCCGCTCCGCAATGTGCCGGTTTTTACCCACGGCGGCTCTCAAGGGCGGCCCCGCCTCAACTGGGTTTTCCGCCCGGCTGGGAAAATGGGGGCCCGGGGTGATGCTGGCCACATCACCCATTTTGTCCCGGGGTGGGAAAGAAACCCAACCCGGGCCCCCTGATTGACCTATAACCACGGGTATAAAAGGGTTTCCCCTTTTCCCCTTTTTTTTTTCTTCCGGGGCCCCCCTTTTCGGCCGCGTTCCCCGGGTTTTAAAAAACGCCCGGCGGCACATGTCGGCCCAAAAGTCGCAAGCGACACCCGGAAAAGGGTTGGGGTTTTCGGACTTTTTTTCGTTGGTGGCGAAAATGTTGGGACCAGTGTTGTTGGTTTGTACCAAAATTTCCCCAAAAACAGATCATGGGGCAGTCGCCCGTGTATTTGATCATGGTAACTAATGCTTTGGGACCTCATTTGTGTATAGGTGTATCTGTGTTGTCAGATTTGTTGCTTCAAAACAAAAAACAATCTCAAACCCACCCCCCACAACTCATTGGTGTTGGTTATACCTTAAAATTCTCCCCCTTGGCCCGGGTTTTATCAGTGTTGTAGTCCGGAAGGGGGTTGTCAAATTTTGGTTTAAAATTCCCAACAAAAAAACAGAAAAAAGTGAAAAACCCTTTTTTCCCGGGGATGAACAATTTTCCATTGTTTGCATTGGTGCTACATGTTAAAAAAGTACCCCTTTCCTTTAAAACAGTTTTAAACATGAACTTTTTGAAGGAAGCACATCGGTAACCCCGGGAAATTCATTTTTTAAATATATTTTTGACTATTCCTTTTCTTCTTAAAATTTCCTTTTTTTTTTTATTTATATTTCCTTGGTATACCCTATACATGTTTGGTCTCCCAAAATTGTATCATCTTATTTTAGTTTGTTTACTATTCTTTTAATTTATTCCCCGGTTTTTTACTTGTTGAAAAATTTTTTCCGATCAATCGTTAAATAGACCAATTCATCTGGGGCCCTAGCCAATCTAAAATCTTTTGCTGCAAGATATTCTTGTTTAGGAAATAAAACTTGCAAAAAGATTGTTTCCAAAATGCGGGACTGATGATCCTAACATTCAAAAACAAAATTTAAATCTTGCCTGGTGGTTGCCGGGGCCCAAATTTGGGGTGTAAAAAATAGAACTTTGTTCCTCCCGCGGTGGGAGGCGACAAGGATATTTGGCGGAAACGGATGGGGTGTCCGCTGGGGGTTTAAACCCAAACAAATGCTTGCAGAAAAACGGATGCCCCGGCCCTGGGGGCATAACCCTGGTGCAGCCACCCCTCCTGGGGGGAAAGGGATAAGGATTCTTAGGGCCAATTTCATCAGGGTTTGGGCCCCGAATAAAAATGTCAGACCCTACCCTCACGAGGTTTGGCCCTTTCCCGTGAGAAGAAGGGCGGCCAAAAAATGGAAACAGAAATCATAGAAATTTTATCCTACAAATTTCACCCAGTATGCAGACTAAAAAGGGAAAAGGTGGCCCCCCCCCGGGATCCCAAACAACTATTTTCGTGTCTAAAAAATCTGAGGCTGGCTTCCATTAAAAATCCCAAAACCCCAAACCAAATGGGAACCCCAAGAAGAAGAAAATTAAGTCTCTAAATGAAACTTTTCTGATTCACTTGTCATTTTTCTTTATAAATAGATATAAGTATTGAAGACTGTCTGCCATTTTTAAAATGGTCCCAAAATTTTTAAAACCCATCCCCGAACAATATCAACTAAGGAGGTTAATTTTGCTGTTCCCGAGGGGGGTAGTATTTCCTAAAAATTCCTTTAAACACAGTGACAAAGGGCCACTGGCTTTTAAAACTTCTAAAAAACCACTCTTGAATCCCATCCCCAAAATGCCAGGTAGGTTTTTTTATTTTTTTAAAAAAAACTCTTTAAAATTTTTTTTTTTGAAAAAATTTTTATGTCAATATTATTTGTAATTGAAATATTTTTTCAAAAGGGGCCAACTGTGGTGGGGTTTGGGGACCGGGGTCATTCTTTCTCTCTCTCTCTCTCTTTTTCCTTTTTACCCAGGGGGCATGGCACTCGAACTCATGCCCAAATCTTTACTATCTCTAGCTATCTCCTTAAAAAACCCTCCAAGCTTTCCATAATTTTTGATCTCCGCCTCCCAAAACTAATCTTCCTGTTTTTTAAAACCTCCCCTTCTTTTGCTTCCCAAACCGGGTTTCCAAAAAAAGGACCCTTCTTTTAATATTCCCCCCGGGTTTTCAAGGTTTCTATCCAGCCCCAAACATCTTTTTTAACCTGTTAAATTTTAAAAAGGAATTTTGTATTCATTATTTCTTAAAAATTTTTGGGAAAATTTTAAATGTTTGTAATGAAACCAAAATTATTTTCAAAAAATTTTACTCATTTAAGGTTTATTGGGAAACAAGGGAAATAAAATATCTGAAAATTTTTTCTAAAAACCCAAAGATATTCATTTCAAAAATTTCTATCTCTCTTTTTTTCAGTTTAGTAGCTAAATCCTTTCCCGTTTGGGTTTGCAGCTGGACCGGGAAAATTTTGTTGGAGTTTGGGAAAGAAAACCCAAGGGTCCCGATGGGGGGGTTTTCAGCATCCCGGCCCGTTATCCCTTTGGGGTTGGGGTAGTAGGTAGGCCCTTAATATATAAAATGAAAAATTGGGTTTAACCGACCAAAAAAAGTGGAAAACATTTTTAAAAGTGAATGATTCTGTCAGTGTATTCATTTTTTTAAGTGAATGATTCTATTCAGTGTATTCATCTTCCGGAAATTTAAAATTCCCCAAATTTTTTCTTTAAAATGAATGGGTTCTTTCAGTGTATTCATCACTGATATTGGAAAAAACTATGTAAAACATCTCCAGAATCTCGTGTGGATGATTTTTTTCCTGGGGTTTTTCTTAACCCCAAAAGTAAAAACATAATCATACTGCCCGGCAAATCAAATAATGGACATCCCGTTTGGGAATTGCATTTTCTCCCAAAAAAATTTGAACCACTGTCAAATAAATTAGGAAAATGTAAAAAATTCAAATAGATGAAAATAATTTTTCACTTGAAAAAAATCCTTCCCCCTTTTTTTTCTTCCCAAAAGAAAAAAGTGATCAGTAAACTCTTCCTCAGGAAGAAATTGACACCAAAAACATTTCCCCTTTTCAAAATTACCTGAAATAGTTGGACAGGTCAAATCAAATTGAAGTTTGGGTTTTCTGCCACCTTGCACTGGCTCTCAGAACTGACACTTATGGGGGCAGTTTCTGTGTCCCCAAATTTTTAGTCATTATTTCTGGGAAAAAATTTATGTCCCAGATAATGGTATCGTCTTGGGGTCTTCTAATCTCAGGGTTTTTTTGGATCTACTGTTATCCCTCAGGTGTTTGTGGGCTGAGAGAAAGCATCTTGAAACTAAAACATTTATGGGGCCCGTGTTGGAATGGATAAGAGGTATATGATGCAGTTTCTTAGCATGGTAGGACCATCATCATTGCTCTTTGAATAATCATATGTTCTCGAATATCTTTTTTAAACAAAGATCTCAACGAAGTGCAAAACTAAGTTCAACGAGTGTCCCAATGTAATTTGAGGATGGGAAAACTTATAGGTATATTTTTTATTGCTGCTATTTTTATCCTGGCAGTGACTATCCAACCTGCTTTTCAGTTTGGAATATCTTCATTGCACTCCGGACATGTCCAGAGGTGCTCCGATCTCCTCTGTAATATCTCCAACATCGCCTAACAAATTCCGATAGTTCAATGTTGAGTGATGAATCTCTCTTGATTTTCAACTGCCAGGATTTTATTATGTGCTCAACTTGAACACTG